>VCJN01000676.1:0-71589 GCA_006384855.1 Tetraselmis striata
CGGCTACTGATGACATCAGCTGCCGCTCGGTATTTTCATATATAGTCACCTCCGCAGCACACCACCTGTAATTCAGTTCTCACAATCTCTCAACCAACCAGATTTCTTACGACTCCGAACACCAGTTCTTTCGTAGCGAGACCCTATTCTCAACAGGCGTCCCGTCACAATTTTGCCTGTGTATACACAGGTCGATACCGTAATGACCTGCGTACGTGTACACGGGTCATGTTTACTTCGGCCCGTGTACACACAGGTCGCTTTTTGTGACCCGTGTACAAGCAGGTCAAAGTAATCATGACCCGTGTACACACAGGTCACTACGGTATCGACCTGTGTATCCACGGGTCACCGATGATACCTAGAGCCCGACACGTTGTTTACACACAAAGCATCTGTGAAATGGTCTGGGTGAAAACATGTACAAACAAGGCAGCGATGTTCGCACTTGGCTGGGTCATTTTCCATGACATGTGTGTACACAGGGCGATTTCAAGTGACATGTGTATACACAGGTCATGGTCAAAATGTATGTGTAAACAGGTCAATGCAAGTGACTTGTGTGTACATCGGGCATACAAGGTAATGCCATGTGTATATACATGGCACCTAAATGCCATGTGTATACACATGGCGTTTTGACCATGACCTGTGTATACACTGGGCATTTTCGTACCTGGGTCTTAACACATAGATAGATGCTGGTACAGTAAAGCAGGAGACCAAGTCATGGTTTCCTGATCGCCTTCTGCAGCCAGCTAATGTAACTATATTGTTATATTTATTCCTGTAAGTATGTAAGGAAATCCTTTAATGATATTATTACTTGTTGCTACCTGTATGGGGATACTCGTCGGCGGCGCCTCGAGTCTGTCGCGTGATGCCGAGCCCAAACGCGCCGCGGCAAAATAACCTCGCGTGCTGGTACCGTTCGCGTAATTTAAGGGGTGGATTTGTTGCTGCTTGGTGATTACATGTGCTAGATAAAACAAAACATTCAAGAATTCCAAACAGAATTCCAGAAGGAAAACCAGCTACGGGCCACCAGAGACGGGGACCGCCGTGGCAGCCACCGACCAGTCATCGCCACTTGCCAGCCGCGCCGCTCCACGGAATAGGGGCGCTCTCCCAAGCACACAATCCCGGGCCACTCCAATAGCGGCACTAGACCGAATGTGAGGTGGAGGCGCCGACATGAAATAAGGAGCTTCGAGAAGGTCTCGCAGCAAGGAGCGGAAGTGGGGGGGTTCAACCCAGAACATGGCGCCACATGTGGGTAACCGACGCGGGGCTCCCAGCGCCAAATCCGCCGCCAGCTCGGTCGCGTCCCCCTCCGATGTATGTAGAACCCCCCCCCCCCCCCTGGCGCAACATCCGGGGCTACTCCAATAGCACCACTAGGCCGGATGTGAGGTGGAGGCGCCGACATGAGATGAAGGGAGAGGGTGCTCAATGAACAGTGAACGGGGAGTTGACAGGACCAGCGACGGCATTACGTGCGACTGTTACAACGGTCAAAAGTCGCACTTAAATGATTGGCGAGCCCGAAGCTCTCGCCCCTTGGGCGGCGGGTTCGATCCGGACCCGTCTACATGAGGCGTTCGGCTCGGACGAACTGTGGCAGCGCGCACTTGACCTCGTCCTCTCCAGCTCAATCACCACCTAGACTCTACGTGTTCATGTTCGGTACGTCACCGCTTGAATGGATCGGTGAGCGGGGCCACAGCATTGGAGCTCGATCTTTGCAGCCCTACTACATGTCGACAATCAACACGCTCTTCGAAATGCACAACATCAACCGTGTCGCTTAGGAGCGAGAGCCTACACCTCGCCGCCGCGCACGTTGTGGCATGGTACTCGGGCAACGCGCATGGAAGCTGTCGCTTTGCGCGTCCCATTGCATGCCGATGTCGCCTACTCTTTCCGTTGAGCGCTCCGAGCTAATTGTTTCTGCTCCTCCCCCAAGTACCGGTACGGCATCATGGCCCTCATGGCCGCGGTCAAATGTTTTTCGCCCGGGGGCTTACTTGCGTGTCCTGCCGAGTGCGGGACTGGCACGTCGACCCTTACAACATTACCATGCATCAACAAGTAGTGCACCGCGAGAAAGGCCGCACCGGCCGGTGCGGCCCCCGCCGGCCGACAACCCACGCGTACTGCCCTTTCCCGTGTCGGAGCACCGCCGCCGTGTTTCCCGTCTCCTGCACCACTTCATCAGCGACGTCCAGTCTGCCCCAATCGTCCATGCTGCCTTGGCCGAGACTAACTTCTAGCTAAGGAGGAGGGGCTTGAGCACACAAGAGGAAGGCCGGTAGCTTGAGTTGTTATTACACCTACTGCTCGCTATCATGGTCATAGATAGCAGGTCCTAAGAATGATCAACTCAGTCTGGGCAAGTGGATGCAACATACTAGCAGTTGTAATCAATTTCAATTTCAATTTTAACTTCTAGGCGGTGGTCACCGCCCAAGCGAGCACTCCACTCGTGGACGCCGAGCACAAATAGTGGACTTCCGCTACCGACGATGTCGGATTGGCTCTCTACGGCCACTCGTCTCGTCGGTGCTGCCCCCCCCCCCCCCCCCCTCTGCCGGAAGTGCTTCCTGAACCTCTCGCAGCCTTCGCAAGCGTGAATCATGTGTTGCGAACTCCATCGGAGTCCCGCTGTCCCACATCCGCCACCGGGACGGGTGCCTGAGCGCGCGACCAACTCCGACGACGACGTCGTTCTGGACTACATCGACCCCAACGTCCTCCCTTCACTTGGCGCATGGTTCTTCTTAGGCCGCATCACGGCATCGCGCCCTTTCGTAATTTCCAAGTTCAACAAGACTCCGCAGCGGTGGCCCTTCCGGTGCCCCCTACGTGACTTGGCGCTGCCCATGCTTCGTTAATATGCTGCTCTCTTCGTTCGTAAGTCAATAGAAGTATCTATATACACTCCGTACATTATGCAGAAGATATCCGAGCACATATAGTCGCCATGTATCACTAGCAATACATTGATTAAGAGTAGAAACGACTGGAAAATAAATTGATAATGGGTGGTGTTATATTTGCACCCGGCCAATGGGTGCAGTCTTATTTATTGTGCCCACGGCCATTTTTTACAAATCGCCCTTAGTTCCGATATAAGTCAAATTTGTCCAAATTGGACACACATCTGCCCGCAGAGCATGCATGACTATATCGGGGTTTCGTTGTGTTGGACCTCAAGCAACCTCTCCAGCAGATGCCTACACTGCCCACTAGCGTCGGTGTCGATGTTGCCCTTGAGGCTCGGCATTGTGTTGCGAACCTGGCGCTCCTCGATGGCGACGTATGGAAAGTCAGCCGTCAGCATGCCCTCCATTTGAATGAAGGTGCACCTGCCCTTGCTCATGTAATGAGCGATATTGTTGCGTACATCGTGAGGCAGCGGGTGGTCAGGGATGATGTCTTGGCGGTCGGTTTGGAGGGCATGAGTCACTTCACCAGCATTCAGACCGGAGCACGGCCCATGCTCCAACCCTATATATACTAACAACTGCGGTAACGACCCATGCTAGATAGGCGGCGGTTGTCACGAGCTTCTGAGCATGTGTGATCCTCAGGCGGCGTGCCGCGCCGTCGGCTCCCTTGATGTTTGCGGTGGAGTTGAGTGTGAACCCGATAGGCTTGGCGTAATATATGCGAAAGATGTTCTTTACTGTATCGCTATCAATCGAGCCTCTTGCCAACACCTGCCCGAGCCGCAGTGGGTTGTTGACCGCCAACGTATCGAACATGGTCAACGGAACTACTCACTGCCGACGGGACGGGCGCGCTTGGCTCGCGGGGGGGGGGGGGGGGGGGGGGGGCGGGGGGTGGAGCAGAGTCTGCGGCAAGGTTCCCGACATCACGAGCGTTTTCGGCACCAGAGGGTGGGGGCGCGGGGGGCGACAGTTCGCCGTACGACAGCGCAAGTAAGTAGTGTATGTTGCTAGTCAACATGATCGTTATTATAACTGTGGCAGCGTGGTGGTGGTCGTTTAATCCTTTCATGCATGTAGCAGCGACGACCCTCGTCATCATTTTGATCATGGCGACATGTCCAAAAATCGAAATGTTCTGATTTGGACGTGGGCGCAAATAAGAATGCACCCATTGGGTGCAAATAACATCTCCCTTGATAATGTACATACAAGGTAAACGGGCACTCTGTACTGCGAGCTATCTACCGAAATATTCGTACCCTTGTCGTCGCCGCGCGCCGCTGCAAGCAAACGAGCGGGAACGCGCCGGACAAAAGTCGTACAGCTCCTGCCCTGCGTGCTTACGATGATGGTCATCGTAGGTGAGTAGTACCAACAGTCGTACCGTGGTACCAATAGTCGTGACGTGACGGCCGCGCCTGCTGGCGGCCCCGGGCTGGGCCGATGCTCCAGCAGCAGCCGTTGGTGTGTGGCCATCGTCGTCGTCGCGCAGGGCAACCTGCAGGGCGGGATCGCTGCTGAGCGTTGCAGGAGTACCCGTACCCCCCCCGCCCCCCCCACCCCCCCCTCAAACAGACGCACCAGCCGCGGGAAATTCCATCACACCTCACCCAACAGGCCTGCTACCCCTCCCCCCCCCCCTGGCCCCCCTCCCCGCCCCCCCCCCCCCCCCCGCCACCCGCAAGCGTGGCATACGATGGCCGACGGGGTGGCCGAGGTGGCCGCCATGTACGCGTCGCTGTCGCTGGACGCGATCGCGCGCCCACTGTGCCCCCTGGCGGAGGGCGCCTCGATGGCGGCGACAGCGGAGGCCGCGGCGCGCCCGTTGGCGGAGGCGCTGCGCCCCGCCCTGCTGTCCGCCGGCCTGCCTGACAGCCCGCTGTACGACATCGTGGTGCCCTCCTTCGCGTTCTTCGCCTCGATCTACCTGCTCGGCCACGTCTTCTTCGCGCTGGTGGGGGTGCGGGGCGCCGAGAGGTGCCCCCCCCCCCCCCCCCCCCCCTCCCTGGCCCCCGTCCCTCTCGTGTATCAGCCATCCCGTCGCACGCACAGCTGGCTGGCGACCCCCGGTAGCGTCAGGCATGCTATGGGCGGGACTGGGCCTGCTGCTGCCCATCCCAGCAGCCGTGCCGGTTGGTGGCGAGCCGCCCCTAGGCCACTCACCGCCGCAGTCAAGCACCCCCCGCCATTGAGCCGGGCCGGCACGCGCAAGTCAAGTAGACCCGGCGTTGCAGGAGTGACTTGCCCGACCAGACAGGCACATGCACAGAGCTGTCGAGCTGGGTGATGTGTTGACCGGCGGCTGATGGCTGCCTGCCCCCCCCCCCCCCCCCCCCCCCCCCCTCTTAGGGCACTCTTTGCCTCGTGCGTGATGTCCGTCGTCCATGGCGCGACCACCACACTGTTTTCTGGCGCAGAGGTGCCCCCCCCCCCGGCCGCACCCGCCTGCCTGCCTACCCCCTCCCCCCCTGTCTCAGTCAGTCGCCGCGCTATCAGCACCGCCCATGACGTCCTCACCCGGCCCCCTGCCCCCCTGTCTCCCACTGCTACCAGATCTGCCGCCTGCACCCCAACATCGACTACGGCATGAAGAACAACCATGAGCAGGAGGTCATCATGCAGTACTCCACGGTGAGGGGGCAGAGAGCCGTCTGCTTTGAGCACACCCTCACCTTTCCTCCCCGGTGACGCTGGACCCCCCCCCCCCCCCCTCCCAACCCTCTTGCCGCCCATCCCCGGCTAGGGCTACTTCATGGCGGACATCATCGTGTACTTGGTTCCCTACCTCTCCAGCAACGACCCGCTCTTCATCCTGCACCACTTCACCACCTCGGGGTGCGCTCCTGCTTGCCTCCGCCCCCCTCTCCATTTCCCGCTCCTTCACGGACTCCATCCACAATGCAGGCCAGCATGCCATGCTCCAGTGAAACCAGATAGTGCGGTGCGAATAGTGAGCTGATCTCGCTTACTCCCCCCCTGCTGCCACCCCTCGCCCGGCAGCTACATGATGTGGTCGTGGAAGATCGGGTACGGCTCCATCTCCAGCCTGATGCTCATGTTCCTGGGCGAGGCCACCAGCGTCTTCTTCAACCCCTGGCTCGCCTCGCGCGAGTGGCTGCGCGTCACCGGCAAGAAGAGCGTGGTGCGCCGCCGCCCCCGCCGCATGTCCGGGGCGCAGCCTTTCCCGCAGTGCCGCACCCTGGAAACTTTGCAAGCTACGCATCGTATTTCCTCGGGGCCGGGCTGGGCAGCAGCTGCAGGCGTGCGATGTGGCCATTGCGTGCACCGGCCACTAGCTGGCTGGGCATGTTGAGGGTGGTGACTTTGCAGCGCCTCGTACCGAGTTAAAGTACGGCGCGTGTTGCCTGAAGATGCCGCCAGGCATTCCTATGCGGTCACGTACTGTTCACACGCCGGTATCGCAGCATGCCGATGAGTGCACTGCATGCGGGCGCGCAGGGTGGGCCGTTAACGATAACCACGCTTTGGGTTTGCGATGTGTTTGTATTGGTTTTTTTACCCCTAATCCCCCCCAAATCATCGAACAAGTTCCAAATGTCTGATGTAGCACGGCATGTCCGAACCGTTCGCGGAAAGCCAGGCGCGGCTGTTGCCGCCTGCGAGCCCGATGAAATGGCACAGGGGGGCGTTGCTTTGCGCTTGTTGAGCTCTATGATGGGGGCGCCCGTCGCTTACGCCGCACCCGCCGCCCCGCCCGCGCAGCTGGCCGGCATCGTCTTCGAGATCTTCACCTACCCGTACAGCATCCTCTTCATCGTCATCCGCGGCATCGTCGCCCCGTGGGTGGTACGGCGCGCCGGCCCGCCTGCCTGAAGGCGCGTGATTGGGCACATCGCCGAGCGCCTGGACTGTCTGGACTGTGCCATCGTGTCACTGATTTGTGGCCACTGCCTGCGTTTCGGCCATGTGCAGCTGTACGACATGTGCAGCAAGCTGCTGGCGAGCGACAGCCTGGCGGACGAGACCAAGTACATGTGGGTCACCATGATCACGCTCGCCTTCATGGGCAGCCTCATCTGGGTCAAGAAGCTCGTGCTCGGCTTCGGGAAGCACCTCTACAAGCGCATACTGGGCGGCGGCAAGCCGCGCGCGAAGACGGAGTAGAGGGCCGGGCTGCATCCCCCATGTCACGGGGGGCGGCACGTGGTCGGGGGGGGGGGGGGGGGGGGAGCTGGATCAAGCCAAGGGCCGCATCACTGAAGTGCAAGCACCCGAGGAACGCGATCCGCCGATCCCCAGATGCGAGTATTTAAAAGCTGCCCCGACAGCGGCTCTGAAACCGCCTCGAGCGCTCTCGAAGTACCCGTCTCCGCTCGGGAGGGTCTGCGCTCAGAAACGGATACACGCCAACATGAGATGTAATCTCATACACCAGCCGGATCCCAACGCGGGGCCCCCTGTCGGTCACCGTACGGGGAAAACAGTGCCTGGCCTGGGTTCTGTAGGGTTGGAACAATTCACAGCAGCCGCGAGGTGATCTCTCCCCACTTCTCGTTCAGTAGTTGTCTCCAGTTCCCTGACACAGTATTGTCTTATTACTCCCGGGGCACATCCTCAGTACGTCTTCCGCCGTACTGTGTATATTTGTACGTCCCAGGGGCGGCAGGTCGATGGTCGACTCAACTGAATGCTGGCTGGGCCTTTCATACGGTTTCGCGATCCACAAAGTATCAAATCGCTGTAGTGTGAAATATGCTCTCTCTCTCTCTCCATTGCCACCGCAAGCCAACCCGCGGGCTGGTGCAGTCGACGGAGCCCACCACTACAGATGCTGACAGCCAAACTGGCGACTGGCCCAGCTCGGTGGCGCTGCCGACAGCGGCGGGTGGAGTGAACGGTGGAGTGAACGATTCACAGCAGCCGCGAGGTGATCTCTCCCCACTTCTCGTTCAGTAGTTGTCTCTAGTTCCCCGACACAGTACTGCCTTATTACTCCCGTGGCACATCCTCAGTATGTCTTCCGCCCTACTGTGCATATTTGTACGTCCCAGGGGCGGCTTGTCGATGGTCGACTCAACTGAATGCTGGCTGGGCCTTTCATACGGTTTCGCGATCCACAAAATATCAAATCGCTGTAGTGTGAAATATGCTCTCTCTCTCTCTCTCTCTCTCTCTCTCTCTCTCTCTCTCTCTCTCTCTCTCTCCATTGCCACCGCAAGCCAACCCGCGGGGTGGTGCAGTCGACGGAGCTCACCACTTACGGCAGTCAAATTGGCGACTGGCGCAGCCGGTGGCGCTGTCGACTGCGGTGGGTGCAGTTGAACGGTCACGGTCTTGCCGTGGGCGTCGTCAAATTACCAGTAGCCAGTCGTAGAGGTAGAGGTACGGGCGACCGTGTGTCGGCCGCCTGCTGTCGGGCAATATCGGTAATACTGGAACCCCCTCCAATTCGGCTGTGTGAAAGTAAAGTAAAGTAAAGTTCGCCCCGGGACATCGGCCGAAGCCGCCCCAGCACTTGACCTCGTGCGCCAACTGCAGTCGTAGGTCTGGCATAGCCCATAGACCATTGCCTCATTCTAACCCCGAAGGGCTAATGCATCAACCGAGTAAACCCGGGACACGCCGGGCCGATATTGCCGAAATACATCGGCCAGGATTCGAACCCGGTACCTCTCCCACACGAGACGGGCTGTGTGAAGTACTCTCAGTACACTGTGCAGTACATATCGTGTCGAAAATGGGATGAGGACTGTGAGACTGTCGAATAAAACTGGGTGAAAGCAATGCAGACAACCGCACGTCGGGAGATTTTCCAGGGGCTAAAACTTAACGGAGCCGCTGCTTTAAATATAGCGACTATCTGTTACAATGAAATTCGACGGGTTGCAGTATTTACTCTGAAAATAATCGCTATATCTGCTGGTATACCGGTGCACGATCCCGACGCGCCCGGTATCGGCCGGTGAGGAACGCCGTGTCGTCCGTCCTTTTATATAGATTAAATCAAATCCAAATTAAATTCAAATCAAATCAAACTCGGAATGCGACCAATCCGCAGACGCATCCAGTACCTGGTAGCGACTAGTATGACGGTAGCATAGCGTTTGTCACGGCAAGCCCTTTCCATGCGGTGCAGCTACAGACGTGAATGGCACGGTGCCGCCGTGCCAGTGCCCAGAATGACACACACAGAACGCACTACTGAAAAACACCGAGTGTCGCGCAGTTTTCCAGTGTGCGCATGTATGGGCCCCGACGCACTCATAAGAGTCACCCTTGTACTCATAAGCATCGGAATTGGGCTTGCACGCAACCGATAAGATCATTCGCAGCAGTCGCGCTACACTTCTGTCCACATTTGACCCCTGACAGGCAGGGCAGGCTCTTGCTCGCGGTGTTCTGGCGTACACAGCGTCGGTCTTGGTACCAGTAGGAAGTTTCATAAAAGTAGCCCTTATTATTATAAGCATCGGAATTGGGCTTGCACGCAACCGATAAGATCATTCGCAGCAGTCGCGCTACACTTCTGTCCACATTTGACCCCTGACAGGCAGGGCAGGCTCTTGCTCGCGGTGTTCTGGTGTACACGGCGTCGGTCTTGGCACCAGTAGGGAGTGTCAGCGTATATAAATGCCAGAAAAGCTGCCAGACTTTTTTTAAATAACACGCCCTGCCTGAGCAGTGAGGTTCTCGAGCCCCGCAATTGAAAGCGGCCGCACCAGGACACAGAACAGCGGCACGGGTGGCGGTGGTGGTTGTTGCAGCACCCCGCTGGCAGCTACGACACTCCCCCGCGCGTGCCGAGAGTGCGTTGACCGGACAGAACCAGGGACGGTGTACTATGACATAGCGAGTTGGCTAGCGGGCGGGGTTCAAGTTCATGCCAGGAGCTTGTTGGCGTAGAAGGTGGCGGCGCCGAGCACGCCGCCCGCAATCACCGCCAGCGGCGCCTCCATCTTGAAGGTGGCCACCGCGGTGTAGCTGGCGATGCCGATGGCGAGGGAGGCGCTGGGGATGGGGCTCACGCCGTGCACCTGCAGCAGCATCTTGAACATGGCCGCCACCACCAGGCCCACCGCGGAGGAGTTGAGGCCTGTGCCGGCGAGGGGAAGGGGGCGCGCGGGGTGAGAGGCCAGGGGGGGGCACGCCAGGCACCACCGGGGAGCCCGGGCACGGCGCACATGCAGAGGGATAGCTGGCCTGATGTCCGGCCCACAAACGCAAACGCCGTTCCCATGCATGCCGGCGCTTGTACTTCATTCGATGTACACGGGCGCCGGCGCGGAAATAATAGTAGTGCAAGCAAGCCCCTGCCCCTGCTGCCTGCCAGGGGGTCCCATGTAGACGATACTATAGCGAAACTGCAGCGAGTGTTCTTATAGGTTGCGGGCAAGCCCAATGTGGGGCATATGATGGGGCTAATGATTGGTGCGCCGGCACCCGCCGCGTGTATTTGTACATGCAGCATAGCATCGAATAGCATCGAACGCGTCGGGCATGCCTTTAGGTGTGACGAGATGGCGACCCCCCCCCCCCCCCCCCGCCCCCCCTCCCTCCACCCTTTCGCCAGCTGCAGCAAATCCACTCACCGGGCATCATCTTCTTGTAGAGCGGGTAGTTGCGGAACTTGCCCCAGAAGGGCAGCAGCGCAAAGATGAGCATCACGCCGGGCCCAAACATGCCGAGCCAGCAGACGAAGGAGGCGAGGTAGGGGTTGACGTGCGCGTTGTTGCCCATGACGGAGCCGAGGTAGCAGGAGAAGTTGAACAGCGGGCCCGGCATGGACTGCGCGGCGGCCGCGGCGGCCCACGTCAGCAACGCCACATCGCCCAATCCGGGCAGTATGTCAACATGACATGCCACTCACGGGTGTCGTAACGGAACTTTTGAGAGGGGCATCTGAGCATTTGGCAGGTGGTAGTGGGTGGAACATGATGGCGGTGGTGGTGGTGGGGGGGGGGGGGGGGGGGGGGGGTTAGGGTTTGACTAGAAACATGAAAACCCTAAAAACCCGCTCGGGGCGCACCTGCGCAGCGGCCAGGCCGGCGTAGAACTGGTCCGTGGTGACCCAGCTGTCCTTGCTCTCCTCCATCTTGCAGTGGGTGGAGCCGTCGGGCAGCTTGGTGCAGATCTGGTCGTACTTGATGACGACGTTGATGAGCAGCGGGATCATGACCTGGCCGCCGCCGAAGATGAGCGCGCCGACGCGGTAGAAGGCGGCGAACCAGAACAGGTAGTGGTTGTCCGCGTAGGAGACCCACGACTGGTGGTCCACCAGGAAGGAGAGCCCCAGCAGGGCGAAGTACACCAGGAACAGCAGAGCGCCGCCCACCGCGTTGAGGCCGTACTTCACATCGCCGACATCCTCCTGTGCAGCCGCGCCAGCGAGCATCAGCACCGGCTCACATCGGACCGCGCGGAGCCGCCGAGGGTTGCCAACGCTTGCAGTTGGGCGGGGGGCAACCTTGGGCGGGATCTCCTCATTCCACTTGTAGATGAGCGTGGTGAGGCCGCCGATGACCAGCATCACCGGCAGCACGTACACGGAGGAGCTGAAGGTGGTCGCGGCGGCCGCCAGCGTGCAGAGCACCACCGTCACGTTGTCCTTGCAGGCACCGCGGCAGAGGCCCACGCAGGCGCAGGCCACCAGGGCAACGCCCACTGCAGACAGGCCTGCAGGGCAGGTGGCGGGTGTGGCCACCTGTCAGCCCCCAGTCCCACTCTCTGCCCCCTCATGGCCCATCTCCCATCTCAAGAACCCGCCTCCACTCTGCCGGCACGACAGCTGTCCTGGACTGGGTGCACCTGCCCCCTGTCGTCCCACATGAAGGGGACGGGGGGTCACCAGCGATGACACACTTGGCGAGGCCGCCGGCGGGCGCGTTGACAATGAAGTCGCCCAGCCCCACACCCAGCAGCGTGAGCACGATGGCGCCAGGATAGTTGAAGAGGAAGCCAGACATGAGGCCACCTGCATAGTAGGTTTGAGTGGGAAGAGGGGCGCGGAGGAGGAAATGGGGAGGGGAGGGGGGAGGATCAGCCAGGATGGGGGGAGCACGGGGGTACACCGGTAGGGAGGAGGGGGGAGGGGAGTGCTGACCGAGCGTGCCCTGCTTGAAGGTTCCCATTGCGAAGGACACCTGCGTGGATGTGGGTCCCGGCATGCACTGGCACAGCGCCAGCACCTCCAGAAAGATGGCGTGGTTGAACCACTTGAGCTTCTCCACAAACGTCTGCCGCCAGACGCCCAAAGGGGTCAGGCGAGTCAGCAGGACAGCAGTCGCCACCACCGAATTAATGCGCCGATTCCTACCGCCAACCTGACGGCCGCGTCGCGACGGACACCCGGCGCATCGCCTGCAGCCTCCCCACGTCAGAGCCGCACCTTTTGGAAGAAGCCAATGTGGGCGGTGGGGCCGCCGAACGCGACCCAGCCCATCAGGAAGAAGTTCTTGACGATGTCGGATAAGGTCACGTGGACGGCCTCCTCCTCCTCGGACGCCGCCTCCGCGTCGAGCAGCGGCTGCTGTGCCGTCTGCGCCATGCTGTTTGCCTGCAGGTCGGCCCGGACAGCGTCAGTGATTCATTCAGCATACTGGACACCGGGAGCAGCTGGCCCTCTCGTACGGCGACGTCCCCACAGGTGCAAGCGTTCTTGCGGGGAAGGGGTCGACCTTGGCTTCGACTCTGCTTCTTCGGTACTGCTGCACTACGTCAGATATGCCACGCTGGTTAGTTGGCACTACAGGCACCTACGTGCTGCGGTCGGGTTTGCCGCTGTGACTGGTGAGCGACGTCGGGCCGTGGCAAGTGATCGACTGTCGAGACGCAGCGATGCCATCCTGAGGTGGCCGCCGCCGCACGACGTCGACTCAACATCGACGCCGATGACGACGCGCCAAGTGTGCTCGACAGCACGTGACTATTCTACTGTAGTCGCCATCTTAATATCCCATACTACCATACAGTATCCGACTTCGAGCAGCACAGCATCAGCAGCCACGGCAAAGCGCATACCGAAATTCCACCGAATAAGCAGCATATTCCGCGTACATCATACCGAAATATTAATGTATCGCGCGACTAATGTAAATCTTACAGTACAATTTCTGTCACATTCTATCTAGCACGCGGCGCAAAATGAATACTCGTACGGCTTGTCCCGTTACTTGAACCGAATATATTCCAAAAATATTCCCTGCCTGTTATTATTGTTTATTCAACGGGGAGGGGGCTGTGTGGCTTGCCGAGAAGGCGCTTTGGCCTTGGTTACATTTTTTTCTAAGGGAGCCTATCCGCAGCCCGCGAGAACAAAAAGCATGAAGGGAGGGAGGGAGGCGGCCCGCCGCATGGTAGGCGGGGCGCGAAGATTTAAGCTGGGGACAGCAGATAGCCCGCTAGCTTTTATAAGAATTCTACCTTGATTGCGGTCGACTCGTGCGTGGTGCTCGAGTTGACTGTGCTCGTTTGTACGCGGTAGTTTCGTCTCAAGCAGATTTGATTCGAGGTTGAAGCATACTTGTACGCGGACCACCGTGCTTTTGAGTACGATGTTTTTAGCTGCGAGCATCGCATTCGTGCCCCGTTGGCAACGCGTACGCAGGCGAACACGCGCAGCGATCGCCATGCGGAGAAGGAAACCCAAACTACCGGTGGTATAAGCATTTTAAAGGGGGTGAGGGGGCTGTGTGGTTTGCCGAGCTCAGTCTTGGGGCTAGACGCAGAAGGGCGCCGGCCGGCCCGAGGGGAAGACGAGGGGCGGTCAAAAATCCGGGGCCGGGCACCGGGCCCGAAGGGGGAGCCGGAAGGCGACCACTGGCCACTTGGGAAGACCGACGCCAGTAGTGTGTACGCCGAGGCGGCCTGGCCGAAGAGGTCCGGAGAGGGCGGGAAGACAACCACCTCGGATGCCATTTCTGAGAGGCGCCGGTGCCAGCCGCGGTCGGGCCAGTAGGGCACGAGGACGGTGGACGCCGCGCCAGAGGTGTAGAGCTTGATGGCGAGGTTGTCAATGGGTTGCACCAGTTATGCTCATGACGCCATGCGCCATCGGAGAGGCGCAGTTTATCGGTGGCCTCGCTGCAAGGGTCACGCCAGCGGGAACTGTAGCGCGGGAGAAGAGGGGCTCGAATCGTATCGCTCCGCGAGTCGATCTCCATACCGAGGTGCTCCAGCCGTTCTACCGGCTCCCATTGGCTCTTGTTGGGATGTCGGCTGAGGCCCAGCCGTCCGAGCAGGGAGGTGAGGTGGTCGTGCACAGTATAGGCTTGCGGTCGGCTACTTGACGCAAAGAACAGGAAGTCATCCATGTAGCAGGGGAGCATGCGGCAGCCACGGAACTCGGGGCGTTGCAGATAGCGGTTGAACGCTACAGTGAGGGGGCAGAAGTAGTAGGGGCTCGTGCTCCACCCCATGGGCCCCCTGGGCCCCAGGGCCTTGGGAGCCCCGCCAACCGGTAGAGCTTGCCTCGGTAGTTGACGGCGAAATAGTCTCGGTCTTCGGGAGCGATGCCGGCGGCGTAGAAGCTGTCATGTAGGTCCACGGAGAGCATGAAGTCGCCCGGGCGAGCCAGGGGACGCATCAACGTGAGAGTCTCGAAATTCAAGCTTCGCTCGTCCTCGCAGTACCGGTTGAGGGGTCGTAGATCGATGACGAGCCGCCATTTATTGACGCCCGGTTTAGGGACGAGGAACAACCGAGAAACCCACCGCGAGCAGTGGCCTTCTTCCCACGCTCCGCTAGCCAAAAAGCGGGCCAGCTCTTCGTCCATGAAGCGTAGTTGGTCGGGAGTCGCGTCCTCCATCGAGACCCGCCTTGGTTGAAAGGGGCGGGCGGCCCGTCCTTGAACGGGATGCGCACGCCGTTTCGGATCATGTTGACGGTCCGGCGGCCAAATAGAGTCGATGTCCGCCCAGGCTTGCCAATTGCGTCGCACCCGGTGGCGCATGTAATCAGACTCATGGGTGCACGAGTCGGCGCGCGAGCCGGAGCCCACAGGACTACGTGGCCCGCATGGGTCCGCCCCCGCTCGAGAGCGACATCGGCCGCCCTAGGCCGCGTGCTCGTCACACGCCGCGGCATGAGTAACCGACCGGAGGGAGTTGCTCGTTCGGTCACGGTAGACGAGTCGGCCACCGGGCGGACACGGAATCGTTGCCAGTCCCGAGGTAGATGTTTGAATCGGCAAGCTAGGCCGAGGCGCCGAGCAGTCGGCACCAAGATGAAGCGTGCCATTGTGAGGCCACAAAGAGGGGCCACCAAAACCACCAAGCAACCCGCGCATCAGCCGCGGTTGGAATGGGGGCTTGCTGAGAATAAGGGCGCGGTGTTGTAGCGCTTGCCTTTTTTAAGGTGCGAGTCTAAGGCGTCAGCTGTCAGCAGACCGGCAAAAGTCGGCTAATGGCACCCAAGAATAATACGGTACCGGCGGTCGGAGGACGGCGGGTCTTCGCACGCAGGCGTGCGGGAAAGCCAAAGTGTTTTGCACAGCACGAAAATGTGAGCATCGACGCGGCCCGCCACATGGTAGGCGAGGGCGCGAGGATGGAAGATGGAGACAGCAGATAGCCCGCTAGCATCAATTAAAATTCTAATACCTTGATTGCTGTCGACTCGTGCGTGGTGCTGGAGTTGACTGTGTTTGTTTGTACGGCAGTTTCGTCTCAGACAGATTTGGGGGTTGAAGCATACTTACTGGTACGCGGACTACCGTGCTTTTGAGTACCTACGGTTCTACGGTGTTTTTAGCTGCGAGCGTCACATGCGTGCCACATTTGTAACGCGTACGTTGGCGAACGCGCGCTGCGGTCGCCATGCGGAAAGGGAAACCCCAACTACCGGTAGTAAAAATTATCATCTAGGATTTCTTTGTCCTACCCTGTCTCCTCATCGCCTTTTGCGGCTAGCGCATGTAACTATATTTCTTTGTCCTTCCCGTCCCGGTATAGCGGTAGGGCAAGATCCGGTTTTGTGAATTACAGAAAGATTTCTTGACATGCCTCGTTGTCTGTCCGGTCGGTAGAGAGGTGCTCTCCTACAAATGAGGTCCCCGGATCGATTCCCGGTCTTGCCAGTTCAGGGCAATATCGGCCGGGCCCGTATCGGTTCCGGGGTTTATACCCCGTTGATGCATTAGCCCTCTAGGGTTCGAATGAGGCAACGGCCTAATGGCTATGCCATACCTACTACGACTGCATTTAGTGCCAAAGGTCAAGCGTTGGGGCGGCTTATGCCGATGACCCGCTGGGGCGAACTTTACTACAGTTATACAATAAAAACAATACAAGATCACCGTCTCTGGACTTCTCCAGCATCGTGTTCTCCTGTCCTAACAATGCTATTCCGATCGGATCCGGTGGTGGCTTGGACGACCGCATTATTGAATTATCTTGGCCGGATGGGCCCATTATGTGATATGTCGTTTGGGTAGTACTATCTTGGTTGTTGCATGTAGTCGTCATCATGGCTGCATCACAAAGCGTGCCATGGGGCAAGGCCTGATCGATTGCTGATCATGGCTGCCTTACCATGACCAATGCCGGTGCGATACAGAAGCTTGTCAAGATGCTTGGCATCGACGTTGCATGGCGGGCGGTAGTGACCGACTCACCGATGTCGTTTCGCTTGTTGGCCTCACGTGGTAAAACACGACGACGACTTCAAAGGGAAACCAAAGCAGAGCAGGAGCAATAAACTATGATAACTATGAAGGCGGTAGTAGCGATAGCTCAGCATCTTGCATCTGAAAATGTTGTAGTCTACTTGAGTCGTTCGCACATCACTCAAAGTCTTGGCGGTATTATCGATTTGTTTTGGCAGCACTGTCCAAGCAATGTGCTCCCAATAGCTATCTAGTTGCAACAACATCTTGCCTTGTCATGACAACTACGTGCATGTCATGTGGGATCAGCAAATTCACGCGCTGTATTACATACGCCCATAGCGACTACATCATGTATCAACCCAATGTAACGGATGTTGGCGTGTATGTAGTGGCGGCCACACTGTATCCGTTGCGCATCCCCTTCTATGCGCCATTCAGCATTGAATTGCACATCATCGTGCTCGAGAAATATACATGGCCTCGCATGTGAAAAGAACGCAGAATCAAATCGTCGGGAGTGCATTGCCATTGCATTGCGGAAAAAAAATCTTGCAATTATTGCAATTAACTGCGACATTATTGACGGGAAGAAACTACGAGGTCTAAACTACCACTATACAGGCTCTAGCGGCGACCGGCGACAAATGCTCCCACAGGAAGGGAAATACCCGCTGCCTGTGAGCGCACTACTAGCCACCGCTACCGTCGTCGCCTCGCCTTACAAAGCACGACTCCGCCCGTTGCCCGGCAGCGGTCAGCGCTGCGCCGTCTGCCGCTGCGGGCGCTCCAGCCGGTGCTCGGCAGCGACCTCCGCGGCCTTCTCGCTGTTGCGCTCCCGCGCCAGCCGCTCCATGAGCGTGAGCGACGTGGCGCCGTCCAGTGCACCGCTGCCGGAGTTAACCTGGCGGCAGGGATGGCGCGACGGAGGGCGCCTTAAGCGGAATAGTAGCAAGGGTGCTCGATACACTACGGATACCGGACGGCCTGTATCGAGCCTCTCTCCCCTACCGGGCGAACTGAACCAAATCAAAAAATCAAATGCAGGTGTGCGTGAAATACGGCGACAGCAATGCCAAGCCGGATCGTGCCGCGCAATCCACCGGCGATGATCAGGGCTCTTGGGCGCTATTAGCGATGCAGCGATGATCAGAGAAGCGCGGCGGCCTGGCGGCGAAGGGGCGCGCGCGTAGGGGGGGGGGGGGGGGGGGGTGGGGGGGGCGCTCTCACCCGCCGCTCTGGTCGGAGGGCGTCTCTCGTAACGTTGGCTTTGCGGCCCTTTTTGCGGCCCAACACCTGCAGCGGCCAGCCGAAAATGGACCCGAGGGGGTGTGCCCCAGAGGCGGCGGGGGTGGTCAGTCCCTCTGCGCCCTGGGCGGACTGCGCAAGACACGCTGGTGGTTGGCTGGCGAGACTTCAGTTGGGCACTGTCGATCTGCACTGACAGCCGCGCATGCGAACCACTGCATGCCCGGTCAGGTATGCTCGAATCAATGCCCGTATCACGCGACGATTCTCGGGACTGCGTCAGGTTATTGTGCTCATGCACGTGCTTCCTTTCACCACGTCGTTGTGGGCGGGCGTATTGCCCAGTAGCGCGACAACTACCGGTACGGACACACGGACTGACGGACACGCTGAGGCGCGAAGAGCCCCGCCGCACCCTAGGCTCAAAATATGCAGAATCGCGCCAGTCGATCTGCCTGGCTGGTACGGAGACGGTACAGTGTGTGGCGCAGCACCCAGGTGCACGAGCGGTGTCGTCCATAAGTCAGTGCAGAAGGTTGTTCCCAAGTTGTTCTTTACAGGTTATTTAGGTACTCATCGTCGTGCAGCAGGTACCTGTGATGCCCCCCCCCCCCCCCCGGCGGCGGGGGGGGGGAGCGGGGACGTGGGAGATAGCCCTAGCCAACACATGAGAACCAGGGGTGGGTGGGCTCTCGCCTTTTCCAGCTGCGCGCGGTGCTCCTCCGTGACCGCGCGCCCAGGGACCAGCACATCCAGGACCGCGAAGTACTCGGACGCGAAGTAGCGGTGCGGCCGCTCCCGCGCAAACTGCGCCCGGTCGGCGCAAGGGGCGGCCGCGCGGTCGCGCGTCCATCAGCGAACGGAAAGGCAGCGGTGCTGCTCGGTGCGGCAGTCAGCCACGCCGTCACAGGCACGACTGCACAACGACGCCCCCCCCCCCGCATCCGGTCACCTTGATGAACGAGTCCACCGGCATCTTGAGCAGCCCGTAGTAGGTGCGCGTCGCATCAAACTGCTGCCCCGCCTGCGGGTGCGCGCGCCACATGCGCGCGCGGCGTAGTGAGGTTAGAGCGAGGCCACAAAGACGTGAACGGGTGCTGGCGCGGGAAGAACACCACCGCGAATAAGAACCTGCCCTCCCTGCCAGAGGTCGAACGTAGACGAAACAGTAGCAGAACTATAACGAACGTGCTTATAGGTCGCATGCAACCGATCATCCCAGAGTTATTACATAAGGTTCTTGTAGGTGCGGCGGCACCCGCATTGAGTAACGGCACAAACAGGGTACGGTCGTATAGGGACTTTGCCTTCAGTTGGGGGGGGGGGGGGGGGGGAAGGGGGGGGGGGGGGCGAAGGAGAGGCGGCCGACCTGCTGGCTCTGCGCACCCAGTGCGTCGGCAGTGGCGCCGAGCGCGGTGAGCACCGGCTGCAGTGTGCTGCAGACCTGCGCGCAATGGCGACGGCGGCGCGGGACAGCCCCAGTTGTGGGCAGCTCAAAGGGTTTAGCGGGGTTAAGGGGAGGGGGGGGGGGGGGGGGGGGTAAACTAGGGATATCAGGCGCTAGTCGTCGCATCACGGCCGAGTGGCCGCATGGGGGGGGGGTGTGGGGGGGGGGGCCTTGCCTTGCACATGGCGTCCACGCCGGCGGGGTTGATCTGCTCCATGGCCGGCACCTGCATGCGCAGGATGCGCGCCGCCGCGGGCGCCGCGCCGCCGAGCACGTACAGCCGGTGGCGGCTGGGCAGGAATGGGAGCACGCTCTCCTCCAGGCGGGACACCATGCGGGTCAGCGCGCCCAGGCGCTCCTCCGCCTGCGCCCAGCGCCGCGCGCACGTCAAGGCACGGAAAACGACGGCGCGGCGCATGCCCGTAAGGCAGCGGGCGCGCTACGGGCTCGCGCAGGGCGACATTCCCCCGAGGGATGCACGGCACAGCGGGGACAAGGCAGCCGAGCACGCGGCTTGCCTGGATGGTGTCCTGCTCCTCCGCCACAAAGCTGTGCTTGGGCAGCTCCTATCAGTGACACGGAAGAGAGGGCGAGGGGGAGGGAGGGGGGGGAGAGCGGGGGCAAGGAGGGAGAGGGCTTCAGCCCGGTTAGGCGGGCGGCAGCTCAGGGTGGGGAAGGGGGGGGGGGGGGGGGGGGGCTGATTGGGCAGGTCAGTGGGGTGGGGGGCATGGAGGGTCGTGTGTGTGCACCAGCCTCCCGCCGAGCATGTCATGGGGCGTTGGCGCTGGCAGAGCAGAGGGGTGGGGTGAGGGGGGGGAGGGGGAGGGGGTGGTGGTGGTGGTGGTGGCGAGAAGGGGGCGGGGGGGGGGGAGGAGGGGGCTCTCGCCTGCAGGTAGTGCAGCAGGATGAAGCTGAGCTCCAGGCGCAGGGTGCGCAGGCAGCGGCCCGAGAGGCTCTTGCAGCGGTCGCGCAGCGTGGCGAGCGCCTCCGACAGCGGGGCGCCGTTGCCGATGCTGCTGTGTGTCCGCCTGCCCGGCGGGGGCGGCGAGGCGGGCGAGGCAGAGGGTAGGGACACCGCAAGCGTAACGCATCAACAAGGCCGCGCGCGCTGCCTTCCCATCAAATGATGCGGTGGTGGCAGGCAGCCGGCGCTATAACCAACGGACAACCGATGGTTTCCCCATCCACGCCAACTGGAGGGAAATGAGGCCCCGCACCTGTGCTGGCGCTCAGAGCCGGAGGCGGGTCTGCCGGAGCGGTGGTGGTGGTGGTGGTGGTGGCCTCCCGAGCCGCCGGACCCGTGCGTGTGGATCACCTGGCCGGGCGGGAGCACCAATGTGGGGGGGGGGGGGGGGGGGGGGCATGTTGGCCCTTCCTTGAAACAAGAGGCATCGGCAGGCGCAGCAGCTGCCAGCTCCAGCGGCTTCCCCAGCCTCGCAGCGCCTTCGACCCCATTAGTCCGTTCTACTTTGCCTTTGCTTCTCTTTTAATCTTTTTCGGCCCAGCTTTACCTCAAAGCTGCCCCCCCTCCCCCTTCTCGTCGCTTTCGCTCAGCGGTATTGCTTTGACACCCCAACGGCTTGCGGGTCATCGTTTGGGCCCCCTCCGGCGCCGCGTGCACCCGCGAGAGGGGAAGCCGGGATGGCATGCGTGCGGCGGGGCGCCGATGATGGACACGCACCTCCGCCATGTAGTCCAGGCTGTCGCTGAGCGCCGCCAGCTGGGTCAGCCGCGACATGTCGCCCGTCGTCTCGTTAATCAGCAGCGACTCCGCCGCCACCGGCTGCTCCTGCGGGCCGGCCAGCGCACGGCGGGGCGGGGCGGGCTCAGCGCGGGCGCCTCCTTGAACGGTCGATTCAACGGGGACGGCGGCGGCGGCGGCCACCTTGAACACGTGCTCCAGCAGGTCGTGCTCCACGTGCTCCTCCCCGCAGCCGAGGCCGCCGGAGGTGATGGCGGCCACCACGGGCCGGCTGTCGAACTCGTCCTCGCGCTTCGGCACGTAAAACTTGACGGCGTCCTGCGCGCCGCATCGGGGGGAGTGCCGCAGAGAGGCACGACGTCGACAGGAGGTGGCCGGAAAACAAGGTACGGGTCCCGGCGCGGTCCTCAGGACACGCGAATGGCTACCTGCCATGCCGCCTGCCAAAAGAGGTCTAACATAGACGCAAGCATAGCGGAACCAAGGCTGGCGTTCTTATAGGTTGCATGCAGGCCCGTGTACAGCTGCTTCCTTTGGCGGATGAACCCTGTGGAGCAGTGTATCTGCACTGGCGAGATGTTCCGGCGAGGTGGCGACATCACGGTGTCGTGGCATCCCAAGGCGGGACCCCAGAGTGGTCCTAGATGGGACCCCAAAGTGGGACCTCTAACCGGACCCCTAAGGAGGACTAACCTACCGAAGGCGAAGCACTAGTACTGATGCTGGTACGGGGCGCAGGATTGACTCTGTAGCCGCAGCTAAGTAGCACTACAGCATCTTATGAGTACAATTAGACAAGGACGGCATCTAAAGTTCGCCAAACGTTGAGGCTTGTGGTAAGGGTTCTTATGGGTGCGTTCAGCACCCGTCGCAGGTCGTCCCCAGCTACCAACGAGGCAAAGCTCACTACGTGGACGCTCACAGAGCGCCAAGTCGGCTGAGTAAGGGGCGCAGCGGGCACCTGCAGCAGGGCCGCGGCCGGCTCCGACGCCATCTTGGCCGCCAGCTCCGGCCGCGCGGCCAGCTTGGCGCTGGCGGACTTGCCGCCCTGCGTGGAGTTGGAGTACACCGCGGCGCAGGCCTCCAGCATGCGCCCCAGCAGGCCCTCCACGACGCCGGTCAGCTGCTGCGCAAACAGCGGCATGCTGCTGGCCCACGCCATCACCTGTCGCCGGGGGGGGGCGCGCAGACGTCAGCGAGACCTGCGCCCCGCCGCCCTTCCGCCTCATCTCAGGATGGCTGCGCCTAATACTGATCATAGACAACGACTGAAATTGCCAAGCGTACCTATTATATATATATATTATTATATATGATAATAACTGTGTACATGACAATGATAGTAAGACCTCTATGACAACACCGGTAATTAGTAATCATAAGATTAAGTTTAACATCTTGTATACATGTACGATATGAAATATTGCAGTCATGTATTATTTACTTGTACCCGTAATGCAACAGCCACTTTCTTATATTATAGAATTTGATTGCATGTATTCATGGTATTATATTCCGTACACTATATTATAGAATACTACAATACTACGGTATATAAATAATATAATGTATTGTATATAACATAATATATAGTATAATATTACAGTGCAGAATAATGGATGATACGAATCATGTCATATTAGCATCCGTTACATGCAATGCATGCAGCAATAGATGCAGCAGCACCGGGTCGCCGCGAATTGAGGCCACACGTCACGCTCTCGGCCGCCATCACATCTGCCGCACCTCCACCACCAGCCGCTCCAGCGCCAGCGAGACGCCCAGCACGGGGCGCCCCTTGCCCACGTCCTTCTCGTACGCCGCCCGGAAGCGCGCGCGCGGGCGGAACATCTCCGAGTCCTGAGGCCCCGCGCGGCGCACACAGCCCACGCGGGCGGTCTTAGCGGCGGCGACCGAGTTGCAGCCGAGTCAGCGCCGGGGCACCAAGGTCCCCCCCGGGGGAGAGGGGGGGAGCACCTCTAGGATGGCGTTGCAGCGCGCCCGGAAGTCCACCCGCACGCGCGGCAGGAAGCTGTCCACAACCAGCTCCTCCAGGAAGTGGCGCAGCCTAGGATGGGAGGGAGGGGGGGGGGGGGGGGGGGGGTCAATGGTTTTAGCGCCAAGTCAGCGCCGGGCCCAGCTGCCTCCCTCCTGCGCCCACCAGCCGCCCTGGCAGCCGCCAAGGCGCCAGGCGAGAGGGAGAGGGCGGGGCGCGGCCGCACCCCGTGGCCTCGCGCTTGCTCTGCGAGCGGCTCCCGCCCGTCTCGCGCATGACGCCGTCCACCAGCCGGTTGCCGCTGTCCACAAACTGGACCACCGGCCGGTACAGCGCCGCCGTGAAGTACTGCGACGGCTCGCGGCCTGCCCCCGCGCAACCGCCGTCAGTCAGCTGTCACCGCGCCGCAACGCCACAAGCCATTTCGGCCCACTGCGGCACCGGACAATGGGGACATGCTTCCCCCCCCCCCACCCAAAGTTGCCACCGCGGGACGGCCCACCACCTCTCGCTGTGGCGGCTTTGTACCCACTGGTTCCCCGACTCTTCCGGCTGCGCTGTTCGTGTTCTGCCCCCCCCCCCCCCCCCCCAGAAGAAGGCCCATCCACAGCCACAACTAGCGACCTCTGCCGCATCCGACAGTGGCGCCCGCCTAGGGGCCCCTGTTGCTCCCACACACTCGGCTGTCGCCCCCTCCCCGCCAGTCGCCGCCCCTGTGCCCCTGTGCCCAAGGGCAGCGCACCGAGGGCGGCCTCCACGTCGCTGCGGTAGCTGGGCGTCGTCTCCGACGCGTGCTCCGTGTCGTGCCCGCGGCGCACCAGCAGGCTCTCCGGGTCGAAGCCCTCCAGGAGCACGTCGAAGTGGAACGCCAGCCGCCCCGCGCCCTCGCCCTGCAGCACGACATGCGTCAGACCATGACAGTGCCTGCGCCGCTCGGGGAGTTGGGGGGGGGGGGGGGGGGGGGGAGAGCGCGCCTTGTTGCTGCTGCCAGCCGTGCTGTTGGCGTACATGGACTCCGTCGCCTTGGAGTCGCCGCCCATGGGGCCCAGCATCTCCTGCGGGGCGGCATTCCGCCGTGCGTGCGCAGCGCCCCCGGGTGAGCAGGCCTCTGAGGGAGGCGGGGCGCCGAGCCACGTGCCCCTCAACCCCCGGCCCGCCTGGCTCCCCTTGCCTTCCAGACTCAACGGGGGACGCGGAGAGGCGAGGGGCCGGCGCGACCAACATGGGTGTCATGCAGCAGTCGGTACCCGTACCGCCGCCTCAATGACACATTAGCCACGAGAGAGCGGCCGCCTTATACTGGCAAGATAAGGAGTGCCAGTATACACAAAGTAATCCTTTCCGGTATATATACAAGGAAATTATTGCAGTACAAAGTATTCCTTGCCTTATATCTACCGGGTTACAAAGCGCATTTGGTAAGGATATTGCACATATATACTGTAATGTAGTCCAATACAATAAAGAAGAGAGTAGAATATTATCAGACAATAATAGAAATAGGGGAAACTCTAGAAGGGGGGCAAAATACGGCCAGACAACGACGTCAACATTTTTGCCACCTACGCGCTCGTGATATTATATTCCAGACACTGTACCGTGCTAGAACACTATATTTTGACCATATTTCCTTTAATATCATATTGTATTATATTATAATGGATGATATCAATCATGTCATTACAGCATCCATTACATGCAATACATGCAGCAATAGATGCAGGAACGGATTCCCGCGTGTTGAGAGCACAGGTCCCGCTCTCAGCCGCCATCAACTACGCCGAACAAATGTGGAAAGATCACGGGGCGAATGTGATAAAGAGCTGCCGGGCGCCCTCGGAGCATTTCAGTAGAAATGGCTCCGTGTCAGGCGCGCCGCCGCCCGTAGCAATGTTGGGAAAGCCCAACACGACAACTCAGCGGCGCTGTATTTGTATGTGATCGAAGAGATACCCCGCACTGCCCTGGCGGGTGTAGCCACCGGCACCATTGAGGCGGACGTCGATACCAGTTATACTGAAAGGCGAGATGATGCTGGTCACTATCATACATATCGTGAAGCATCTTTTCACCACTGACATTAAGAGTTGACTTTAAGGTATCTAGTACAAAACATGTAATCCGAAATGTCGCCATCCAGCCTTTCGTTTTCTTTAAAAGTAAATAACAATGTGGATTCCGTTTTAATCTTTTCCGATTTTTGATTTTTTTTGCATTGCTATTTCACCGTCCCTGATGATAGATATGCATGCGTACGGTACAGGATCGGGTGTGTGGCGCATGCAGGCGGCGCCATCCGAGCGTGACCGGCGCCAATCCACCGCATGATCGCTGGACGGGGCTGTCTCGCTGTCTCGCTGCATTGCAGCCCGAGCCGTACCTTGAGGAGGTATTTGCACTCGAACATTAGCCCCGTCCAGATGCGCTCCATCTCCAGCACGGTGCTCGGCCGGCCCTTGTCGTCGTCGCCGCTGGTGTGGAAGATGGGGTTGAGGGACAGGCGCTGCAGGGGCCGCGGCGCGCCTCCTGCTTTGGTGGTGGGAGGTCGAGCGTGTGGCATGGCATTGGTGGGAGGTCGAGCGCACCGGCAGGCGCCCGGAAGGCACCGCGGGCCGGGTGAAGAGAGAGAGAGACTAGGGGGGGTGGCGGGGCTCGCCTGCCGCTCCCTTGCTGCTGCTGGCATCCTCCGACGACGGGTCCTTGCACGCTTTCGCCGCCTCCGCCTTGAGGAAGCGCAGCGCGGGGTCGTCCTGTCCGAGAAGCCGAAACCGATGCCATGTCAGACTCAGGCAGACTAAGCGAAAAAGGCTGCCGAGGTGGGCGACTCGTGCGTCTGCCCCCTCGCACCCCAACCTCAACACAGCCGATCCTCTCGAGTGTCTGCAGCCGATGGGGCCTCTCCTTGTCTACCCTCCCAGGGCACGCACACGGACACGGACACGGACACGCACGGGCGGGTGCTTTATTCTGGACATTTTGTTCCCGGTGGAACTGGCGCCTAAATGACTCAGCGAAATGTATTCTCGCCGAACCCGGAGATTCCAATGTTCCGAAATAAATCCAATTAATTATTCCAGGCGATGCTGGCTAGTGGCGGGGCGGGCGGTTGCGGCCGCGCCTGCTGCTGCTGCTCCCCGATCATCTGGTACAGGTGCGCCAGGTTGCGCAGCGCCGCCAGGCAGGCGTCGAGAGCACGCTGCAGTACCTCGCGCGCCGCGGCCTCCGTCAGTGTCGGCACGGACGGCCCGCCTGCGAGGCAGAGGGCGCACGGGCGGCAGCTTAGGGTGAGGCCCGGCGGCGGCTCCCCATCTCGCGGGGTGCGCCGCTGCACCATGTCAATGCCGTGCACGACATCGCGACACAGACGATGGACACGGGCACCCGTCTGCTCAACATTGGAGGCGGCGCCACTCGCCTTTTGCCGACTCGGCCGTGTTGGCGCCCGGTTCCGGCAGTGCGGGCGGCTTGGTGGACTGCCGGGCGGGTGCGCGAGGCTAGGCATCAGTGGCAAGCACAGTGCGGATGGCGCAGCTACGGGGGCACGATTAAGGGGGGGGGGGGGGGGGGGGAGGAGGGGGGCAGCTGGGGAGCGCACCTTGAGGATGCTGCGAATGAGCGTCCGGACTTGGCTGGGCATGCTCTCCCGGATGATCGCCTGCAGGATGGCAGCGGGCAGTGTCTCATAGCGGCAACGCACTTCGCATCACGCCGGTCGTGTGAAAAGTCGTGCCAATCACCCCCCGCCCCCCCCCCCCCCCCCCCCCTAGTCAGTCACATCCCCGCCAGCCGCTCTCTCCGCATGGGATTTCGCGCCCTGTTGCACCTTGGCGTCCCGGATGCCGCCAATCTGCACTAGGCACTGCACCAGCGTTTCGAAGCCAGACGGCTGCGAGGGGGCACGAGAGCAAACGGCAGTCAGTGGCGTTAACAGGTGGGGGGGGGGGGGGGGCAACACATGCCCCAGAAGCCATCGCATCAGGCGACCACAACCCCCCCCCTCCCTCCTCCCCCTCCCCCACTGACCCCATCGCCCCCAGCAATACTTCCTCTGCGACCGAGATGCGCTCCTGCACAGCTGGTGGGACTCGGCCTGCCGTAGTGGGGGGGGCCATTGGCCGCACTTCCCTTCCCCCCCCCCCCTTCTCCTCGCCTTTTAGAGTGCCGCACTGTCATCGGCCAAACCATAGCAGCCAGCGCAGGGACGGCAGCCTGCTGGCAGGCACAGGGACCGAGGGCTGCCAGGTAGCGTAGCCCTGGGTGGGTATGTGGGTGGATGCGGGTGTGGATGATCAGCGCTGCGCGCGCTGCTTCCGCCTGCTCGCCGCCCAGTGCATGTCGCCGCCGCATTCAGCGCAGGCAGCCACGAGTACGGGGCGCCTGGCCGCGCTACGCACGGCGCCGCCCCCTCTTGCTCGGCCGGGCGGCTCCCTCAATGTGGGGGCTGGCTATCACGGCACCGGGGCGGCGTGCGCATAGAGGAGCGCGGGCGCCCCGGCTGCCTCAGCCCCGGCGCATGACAGACCCTCCCCCTCCCCCCCCCCACCCCCCAGCCCCCAACACGCACACCGCCACCACCACCACCCACCACCCATGTGTTTGTTGCTGCTACGATGCACCCCGTCCGCTGGCTGTCATGGAAGGAGCATCGCGCCAACCTTTTGGTCGCCCACATTGGCGGAGCTCGGGCGCCGCATGCTGCCGAGGTCCATGGAGCTGAGGGACGTCCGCCGCGCGGGCGGGGCGCGCACACGCGCGCCTTCATGTGCTGCGCGTGATAAGGCAGGACAGAAGGCGGGGGGGGGGGGGGGGGGGGCGCTGGGGCGTGAGACGCACCCCCTCCAGGCAGAGTGATTCTTGGCACCAACGGCATTCACGCGACAGAAGCGAACAAGGTAGAGTGGATGCGCGCCAATCACACTGTGCGGCAACGGTGCGGACACGGAGGGTGACTGAAGTCTGCACACAGAGCGGAGACCTCCCTGCGTGCATGGCGGTGCAGGCCGAATCCGACATCCCTAGGGTTCCCACAGCGGCTGGAGAAAGCAGGTCCTAAAAGTAACTCGGCTCCGGAGTGGAGAGCAGCAGGTCGGCACGGTGTGTTTCGATTTCGAGAGGCACAGGGGGGGGTGGGGAGGGGGGTGGGGGGGCGCACTGATGTCCTTGGACAGCCGCCGCGTGGCGATGCCCCACTTTCCGGTGTGCTCGTCCCCAGAGATGATGCTGCCGTGGCGCTGCAGCGGCCGCCCACCGCCCGGCCGCCCACGGGACACGTCCATCTCTGTGCCGGCGACCGCAGGCGGCGGTCAGGCGCGTCTCCCGATGCAGAGTGGGTCAGGGGCGATAAAGGGAAAGCGGGGAGGGGTGAGGGCAAGGCAGGGGGGGGGGGGGGGTCCACCTGATCGGAAGGCCAGCCGGTCCGCCGTGTGCCTGCGCCCTGCCCGCCGCCCGCCTCCCTGCAGGCCCCAGTCACACGGATCAATGCCAGCGTGATTCGCATGGTCGACGCCACGGTCAGTACCAACCAATGCCCGTGATGACAGTGATGCCGACGCCGATGCTGGTGTCAATGCCGCTGGCAAGGCTGAGGAAGGCCCCGAGGAAGGCAGTGGGGCAGGGAAGGGGGCGGGGTAGGGGGGGGGGGTGGGGTGTCAAACCTCTGACTTGCGGCCAGCGGGAAGAGAGCCCTGTCGCTGCGGCGGTCGGCCAGCGGGGCGGGCGCTGCCTCCGCCGGTGAGGCCAATGCTAGCCATCAGGTCGGAGGCTGGTGAGGTGGGAAGATGTGCAGGACGGGGGGTGGGGGGGGGGGGGGGGGGGGGGGGGATTAAGCCTCGGTGTGTTGGCCCGTCCTGTGGGCTGTGCGCATGACACGGCCGTTGGCGCACTGCCAGGCTCAAACGGGTGGCGGGGGGCCCATACCGCTCATGCGTCGCTTGACCATCTGGGACAAGGGGTCCGCGTCCTCCAGCGCCGCAGCGTCGTCGTCCTCGTCCAGCTCCCGAGCCTTTGGCGCCTCCGTGTAGATGCGGCGCTGCAGCTCCTGCAGACAGGGAGGGCGCAGGGGGCACGAGGCGTGAGGGTGCCCCATAAGCGCGCGGCACATGCTGTGGCAGCCTGGCGCGCTGCTGTGATCACGTCCGCCCCCAGTGGAATTGTTGGCCAATCTCCCCCCGATATATAGATACGTACGTATATATACATATATATAAATACATACATACATATATATACGTACATATATGTAGAAAAAAAGAAATACATGGATATTTATATTTACACACACACACACACACACACACACACACACACACACACACATATATATGGCACAAAGTCATAAGAAATAAGACAGCTGGCCTGTTTAGCATCAAAGACTAAGCAGGAACAAAGTCATAAGAAATTTGAAATTTCGCCGAGGCGACCACGGGAGGAAGGGGGCCCACCTGCAGGATGTTGTCCTGCAGGCTCTGGCGCAGCTCCACCATGTCCTTCCGCAGCGTGGACAGCCCCTCCACCTGCCCGGCTCACCCAGCATCGCCGGCCGTCAAGCTTAGGTCAGGACGGGGCCCGCCCTCCCCCCATCATGCCCAGACTCTGCGCAGGCCACCCTTCCACCCAGGAGCCGCCGGCCAGTTTAGCTGGTCAGGGATGGGGCCCGCGTCCGGTGCCGGTACAGGCGGCGGGCGCGGCGATTCGCGCCGTGCCCGCCCCGTAGACCTGACGACCGGCCCGACCTGCGCGGCCTCGTGCGGGATGCGGGCCGCCTGTAGGCGGCTTGTACTGTAAAACGTTCGCCAGTTCTTCGCTCCTTCGTCGGCTCCCGCAGTACAAAGTACAGCAGTGTAGAGTACATAACAATAGGCCAATCCCCTTCTCATGTGTGGATGCCAGCAGTTGGCCCCAAATGCTAGTTGATACTGCTATATATATATATATATATATATATATATATATATATATATATATATATATATATATATATATATCCCGCTCAGGAGCCCGCTCTTCCCCCATTATGCCCAGACTCTGCGCAGGCCACCCTTCCACCCGGGAGCCCCACCTTTGACAGCTCGTCGCGCGCCAGCTTGTTGCAGCCCTCCAGCAACAGCGCGATCGCCTCCGTCCAGTCCTGTCGCAGCCCGCCACCTCAAGGTTCATCACCTTCTCCCCCGCCGCCCCGCCGCCCCACCACGAGGCTGGCGCCCACACACCTTGTCCTTCTCCAGCGCCCGGATCTGCTCCGGCAGCTCCACGATGCTCTGGATGTCGTCCAGCAGGCGGATGGTATCGGAGAACGTAATGTTCTTGCGCCACTGCGGGGGCGAAAGGGCGGCTAAGCGCGCGGGGGGAGCGCTGCTGATGGTGCGGGTGGAATCGGAGCGGCGGGTCTCCGGGGGGAGTTGGGGGGGGGGGGGGGGGGGGGGCGCATGAGAGCACCTGCGCCTGCAGGTGGCGGCTTTTAGCGCCCAGCCGTTTCCGGGAGTCCTCCAGCGCGCGCCTCAGGGTGGCCACCTGCGCATGTGGGTTCGATATCCGGCAGCTGAACCCACTGGCAACGTCTGCTATCTATCATCAAACTCGCCGTGCCCGCCCTATGCATGGGCGGCAGATCGTGTTGCCGGCGGCCCCCCTCCACCTAGAGCACGCTGCCGCCCCCACCGCTCCCTCGAGGCGCCGCCCCCGCACCTCCTCCTCCGCGCTGCTGAAATGGCGCAGGATGCCCGAGTAGTTCTGCAGCGCCTTGTTGAAGCCGTTGTGGTACGTGCGCACCACGTCATCCACCAGCGACTCCACCCCCTGCTGCTGCGAGCGTAGCTGCGGTCGTGGGGCCAGCGGTGCGCCGTTAGCTGCGAGCGCTGCAGTGCTGTGCAAGATGGGCGAGTACAGCGCGGGCGCAAGCCCGGCCGGCGCCGCCGCACCTCCTCCAGCCGCACTTCCGGCTCAATCTGGCTCAGGATGTCGATCACGTGCGGCAGCGAGTCAAAGCTGGTGGAGCTCAGCTCGCTGGATACTCGACTCAGCTCACTGTCCACCAGCTGCCAGTTGATGCCGCCCCTATCCATGGTGACAGCACGCCAGGCACGGCTACCTGCGGCTGTGAGCTCACCCCCCTCCCTCCCCCTCCGCGCGCCCTCGGCTCGCGGCGCGACCCCCTCCTCAGGCAGCGCAGAACTCCATGTCGCGGTCGTCCCTGTCTGAGCGCCGCCCGAAGCCTGCGTTTATCGGATAGCCCAATACCTCAGCCACTGCAATATGTTGAGAACGAGGGGAAGGTGGTGGGGGAGAACCAACGCCGGGAGCCAGCCGGACTTCTTTCAGATACAGCCACAGCCTCTGCCGGCTGCTCCCCTCTCGAAGAGCACAGTGGTCCGCAAGCAAGGCCACCGCCCTGCGCCCCGGCAGCAGCGAGGGGTGACTCGGGAGCGGTCGCCCGTGCCCCCACCTTGATGCGGAGGCGGAAGCGGTGGTGGACGCGACGAAAGCCGCTGTTCGTCGGGCGAGACACTGCTCGTCAGCCTTCCGTGGCGCCTGATTGACGCACTATCCCGACCTGGTGTCTGCGGGTGAAGAGGGACGAGGTTGCGCCGGTGCGTGCGTGCGTGCGTGCGTGCGTGCGTTCCTCAAGCCGAGGTCGCGATCCGAGGGCGATTTACTTGCATACGCGGTACTCTATCAGCCGGCAGCCGGCATTATCATCACAATCGACATAGGCGTCAGATATTGCTATATGACGCTTTCCCTGTATATATAATCCCTAGCCTTATCGCTGTCCCCGTACCCGTCTAGCACGCGCGTACTATATTCTTAGTATTATATATTCTTAGTACAGCCGTTTTTGGCGGATCCGCGCATTCGACGCAGCACCGTTGACCTGCGCTGACTTGATCCCATGCCGGGGCCTCCGAGACATGGAACTATGAATAAATGTGTCTTCTCACGACCAGAGGAGCATTTTCCTTCCCCAGTACTTTGCGTGCATTCTCTGGACGCTCTCCCTGTAACCAAAAAGACATACCAGAGGAGCATTTATTATTGAGCCGAACACTGGATCGCGCGGTGCGCGCTAGGTACCTTGGTCCTCGCCCCCCCCTGCGCCCCTCGCGGATAACCTAGCGTCCCACCCGCACAGCTAGGGCTTACACGCCCAGCCGCGCGCGCGATGCAACGATATCGCGGTCCAACGTTTCAAGTATATATTCAAATATATACCCAACACTAACATTTGGCGCCGTCGCCGGGCGCGAGGCAAGAGTTTAAATTCAAAGAGCAGCATATTAAGGATCGCGCTAGCGCCGATATTCAATTATTTTGAACGGCCGCCCTCTGCTCATGGTCGCCCTCTTGTAGTGCTACCACCACTCGGCGATAATCCGCACCATGCTACCGACTAATAGCACCAAGCGGTCGCATCAAGAACACATCAAGCGGAGTAGGCGCATAACAAAGGTGCCTAAGGGGTTGAATGGTGTGCACAAGATGTTGTTGGCGAACCTTGTGTCACTCACACCCTCGGCCAGCCTCACCCGGCGACCTATTGGGCCACCGTGGAGAGGAGAGCCAAGCTCGGCTCCCTCGCATGACGAGCCCCAAGAACCGCCCTCGCCCGGCGAACGGCATGAGGCTCACGCCCCGAAGCCCGTATGGGATCGGATGTTGCCGCATGACCGGCGGCTTTTGCGCGTCTCTCCCGACGGCCGCGAGGCCCACTACGTTGTGCCGGCACACAAGAGTCGCACATATCACCACACCTACAAAGACTTCGTTATCGTGGGCTTCAGATTCGTGAAGTGCTCTGACAATGCGGGCGGTATTATGCTCGGTTGGTGCGACTCCGCCAATGGTTGTGACGAATCTCCATACCGGAGAGGCTCCTTTCCGGACGCGGACAGGTCTAATCGCACAGTGGCGGAGGTCAAGGGAACAGTTGGCCATTTCTCAGCTTGCAAGTGCGCAGCCAAGGTGTTGGAAGCCGTGGGCGGTGAAAGTCGCCTCAAAATGCTGATTTACGCAGCAGACAAGTCACCCCCTCAAGGTGCAGGAATGCTGGTGATGCGCGATGACTGGATATTCGCGGTGGCGGCCCGCTACACCGCAGGTGAACCCGAACGCGGTGCATGAATCTGCGTTTTGACAGTGGGGCGTCGTTAAAGTGAACGGCAATGGGAGGTACCAATGCAAGTCGTGCGCCAGCACGCCGTCGCACTGCCGCCACACGTCGGCGCTTCTTGAGTATGCATGGTTGGCTAGCCGCAGGTACCGGGCGCCACAGTTCGGCATTGCAAGTTCGGTAGGAGCATGTTTTACTGCAAGTAATGCACCGGGGAGGAGGTGTTCCAAGGCCCCCCTCCCAAAGGGCACCGTTGCGTGGGTGTGTGGTCGTGGAAAGTCCATCAGCCACCGCTTCAAACCCGCACCACCAATCGGGAGTCTGCCAAGCGCCGGAGGAAGTACGACCCCACGGAGACGCGCCCGGATTCGGACGGGTGACCAAGCCGAGTGACGAGTAAAACGGGAATTAGCCCCCCCCCCCCCCCCCCCCCCCCCCCACACCCCCATGGCCAACAAGTGGGCCTTCCTCCCATGTGCAGTACAGTGCCACATTCAGACCCTATGTCGACAGTGGATGGCGCCCTCCGCATGTCTCGCTGGCAACATATCACGATTTTCGTAGTATCAACGTATTCTCGTGATAAGTAGAGTAGTTGCTTTCACCGTTCCCCCATATCATGTCACTAACATATGATGATATCACAAACTATCACGTCAACGTGCAGTCGTCACAGATTGTGTAGGTTTGATTTGACCCGCAATCTTTCATGTTCAGATTGTCCCGCCGAGAACGGCACCGACCCGCTTAGTGGCACGGTGGATCGTGTCAACGTCGCGTCGTGACAAGTAGGGCACATCAGTGTTAGCAACGATATATCGTGTCAACGTTGTATCGCTACATGTGCGATAAGATTTTATCACCCACGGTCGTTTGTACGAGTACGTGGCCGTGTTATCAACCCTAGGCAGTATGTCCCAAGTGTATTTAGTGTTAGTAAGGATAGATACATATCGGGTCAACGTGAAATCGTCACAATTGCAGTAGTACTTCTTACGTGAGCGCCGGACATTATTATTATGTCCCGACAGTATTGGTAACGATAACACGTGTCAACGTTACATCGCGCCAACACCGCCATCGTACATCGGGTGCCAACTGTACACGTGTACAGTGATTTAGACTTAAGTCGTCGACCCCGTCGAACAGCGCTCAAACGTCCGAGTTTTTCATCGTAACTCAAACCGCGTACTGACAACCCACCGGTCTCGACCTGGTGTGATTCCCATACTGTTATCGGCACCCCGCCAGGCACCCACGCGAGCGCAAGATGGGCCAACCGCGGCATGCCTGTCGAGATCAACGCCTATTCTGGGGTATTTGTTGTGGGGCGCGCAATAGGCGAGCTATGGGCGTCAGCTCTATTTTACGAGTCGTTTGTGTCCTGGGGAAGGTACCTGTGGCGGCACGGGGTCGGTGGGGCGCATCTCGCGGTCGGCCCATGAGGGATCGTCAACTGTACACTTGTACAGTTGCCCGCCGATATTTTCTCGACGGTCGAACCACCCACTCCACACGGTCTGAGCATGTCACAGAAGATACAGGGTGGTTTGGTGGGCGAGTTTTGAGGTATATATAGATCACATTACAAGACCATTCGACTGGAATCCGTATATCAGCCCGTGAGCCCCAGCAGTTTGTGGAGGATGTGAAAATCTACAGTCGTCTAGGCGCCATTTGCGCCCAGTCACGACCCCAGTCAGCACAACTGCCTCAGTAGCCCCCTCGGGTGCGCCCTGCGCCATATATGACTTGACAGCAACAGAGGAGAGCGTCGAACGCCACTTGGAAAGATGTCCCAGTTTCGAGCGACATGGCGCGTGTCGCTTGCCAATGGGAATTTGCGCGAGTAATGATGCAAGTGCCGCCGCCCCACCACCGTTTATCTCGCTGCCAACTTCTAACCAGCGACGGAAACTGGTGTTAGCAGTCATATGCCAGGCTGGCTGATCGAAGGGACGAAAACCCAGCAGCATGTGCTTAGAATTCTACATCACTGTACAAGTGTACAGTTAACTGTAAAGTTGTACAATGCCCGTAGTTCGATAGATATGTGCATCAATCATATTTTATCAGCCATGATCGTTCATGCGAGTATGTGGCTGTGTTATAATGAACTCTGACAGACACTACGCCCCGAAGTTAGCGCACAGAGCTAGTAACGATATACCGTGTCAACGATAATACGTTATAAGTGAGGTAGCTTTTATATCACTCAGGTCGTCCATACGCGTATGTCACCAACCCGGACAATGGTCACACTGTATCGCCGGGTCAACGAAATCGTAGTGAAATCGTTACAACTCGTGAACGCCGGACATTATTCCCGACAATATTGGTGACGATAGATCGAGTCAACGTTAAATTGTTGCAGGTGCGGTAGTATTTTATCAACCACGATCGTTCATACGGGTATTTGGCCGCCGCGTTATCATCAACCCGGACGGACTGTATGCCCCGAGCGCACATTGTTAGTAACGGCATATCGTGTCAACGTTAAACCGTTACATGTGACGTAGTTTTTTGTCACCCGTTATCGTTTATTACTTGCGTGTTATAACCCCGGACAGACGAAATAATGCCGCCCAACAGTGGCAGCACAATATGCCGTGTCAACGCCATGTCGTGACAAATAGGATAGTGTCATTCTTAGTGTCGTCAATAATCAAATACGAGATTAAAGATAATTGCTCGCATGCCCCTCATCAGTAGGCAAGTCCATTACAAACCGCCGATAGTGCGGGGAAGGGAGGCGACACGGCGGCTCGGGAGTAGCGGCATTTACGGGTCGCTACACCCGCACGGCGGCGCACGCGTGCATTTCCCGCCACTTGCGATTCTCATCATCACTGCTTCTTGCCAAGTAGTGCGAAGATCCACGGAAGTTTCCGCGAAGTCCGAGGGGAGCAGCAGCACGCCGATCCATGTGGGGAGCTTGTCCCAATCTTTGGGGGTGGAATTCGTGGTACACTGCATGGTTGGCAGCTCCGCCCCGCGGATGTTGTCGCCCAACGTTCTTGCCTTCACGACAATTACATATACCTTGTTCTGCGTGCCCTCCCTCAATTCAACCCCCCCCCCCCCCCCCCCCCCCGTTCCATGGGGCGAGTCCACCGCCATCCTATATATGCCGCACACTCCATTTCATATACACCGCCTTGAGGTTCTCATTTGATGTTTCCTCATGCGGAAACTTTTACGGGACGTCGGGACTGCCACGAAGCGAATGACATCCCGGTTATAGTGCAACTGTCGATGTACATGCGACCGGATGGGTGTTAGCTGGACATCAAGTACTACTTAATACATTATGTATTCCCGGCATTAATATGCACAATGGCGTATCAGTGTATCATCAAAATCGTGACAATAAATATGAAATGTTCATCAAACACCGCCAAGCATGAACATTCGGCCCCGCCGGCCAATGCTGACACGATTTAGCGTGGCAGCGAGAACTCGCTACACATCCGGACGCCGTTTTGCACGGATGGTTCTTGCCCATCAAAAGCAATAACTACGGCGCTATTCCTATTATCACACTCATAGTCGTGTATTTATATATGTTATCGGTGACATATGGCTCGCACATAGCTCGTGGAGGTTTAGGGGTACCCTTGGAGCGGAACTCGTCCACCGTTGCCCCGCTACAAAATGATGCTTCGCGATTGTAATGCGGATAGCCACCTCCAAAACATGCGCCGTAAGTTACGGCTTCTTGGACAACCCGCCCACCGAGAAAGTCCTCGAAAAGGAGCGGTTCGTTGTTGATGTCCACTCCATGGAAGGCCATTGCTTGTACTTTCGCCATATGCTTGCCGTTGTAGCGCGATCCTAATATGCCGCGCTTTGAATTTGAACTCCTGCCTCGCGCCCGGCGACTACGTCAAATGTCACTGTTGGGTACATGGTATTTGAATTCTTGTTGGGTACATAGTAGACCGTTGCACCGCGATATATCGTTGCACCGCCGCGCGGCTGGGCGTGTAAGCCCTAGCTGTATGTGCGGGTGGGACGCTATAGGTAATTATCCGCGAGGGGCGCACGGAGATCGAGTACCGTGATACACTTGCGCGCACCGCGCGGTTTGGTATCCGGCTCAATGATCAATGCTTCTCTGGTCGTGAGAAGACATGTTCTTGGAACACCGCCCTGCAATTGGCGGAGGTGAATCTGAGACTATCGAACATATGTTGGTGGAGTGCCTGCGGTGGGGGTATCACCGTCATAATTTTGGGTTGTTAGTTCCGGACGGAGTTCAGGGATTTTATTGTTAGTCACGTTATTGCGTCAACGCCTGAGGACTTAACTGCCTTTATTTTGGGCGCCCCCCCCCCCCCCCCCCCTCCCCCTCCATTTACGGCGCCCTGGAATTTACTAGGAATGGGATTTTTTTCCAGCTATGGCGTCGGGCTCTCACTCACATTGCCTTCTTTGTTGCACATGTATCGCACTCCCGAAATGCTTTGCGGGTTGGAGCTTGCCGCAACTCGCATTACTCGAATGGGCCGACGCCCAAACGGGTAGGACGGACCTTTCATGGTCATCAGTGCCGGGAATTTTCATGGCAGTGTTATTTTCAACGGTGATCCAACTACAGTGTTGGAAATTTGTCACTGGCCTTCAATTAGTCTTGAAGAATGCTTTGGCAATTTGCTTGAGGACCATAACGGAGCGTCGCCTACCCAGGGCTTTCAGGGACTGGATTGCTGCCCAAACGGCCGTCGTAGAGACGTAGAGACGCTGCAAGGGTTTCAATGGTGCTAGTCCTGTCCCGGGGCCGGGAAAAAAGACACGTTCATTCATACTTCCGTAAATGGCCGTGGCTCAAGCAGCAAGCGCGCAACTTCTCACCAATCCTCAATTTAAAAGGATTAGTCGCTTATACTGTACAGATTTCTGGTCGGGCGCGGTGAAAAGATATGTCAACAGATGAAGGTGGAAAAGGAAAAGGAAAAGGAAAAACGTGCCGAGCGCGCATATGCAGCAAAAGCAGACGGCGAAAATAATTGGGCCGCGGCGTTACCGCGCATGCCACTCAACCATTCCGCCTGGCGGCAAGTCAGGCGAAGGAGCATCATCCCGCCGTGCTGTCCACCCAGACCAGTAAATCAGCGGAGCAGCGCTTCACCAGAACCCGGGTCCGGAGCAGTCACGGCGCATCTGCGCCGAGACGGTCGTCGAACCCCGCCCGCGGTCCAGTGCTCTGCAGTGCTGTGTCAGATCGACCCCCGCCGACGGCCGTGCGCGCCGCCGACTGCCAGAGCGGTCAACCCCCCCCCCCCCCCCCCCCCCCCCCACTCCTTCTCCGCACCCCCGAAGACGCACACACATACAGGCACGCACGCGCCCTTCATCGGATTAGGTCGACACAGCGCAATCCATCATGAGCTCCCGGGCCTCTAAGAACTCGGCGGCCGCCAGCGACTGGGCGGCGCGGCGGAAAGAAGCCATGGAGAGGTGTGATCTACCCCTGCCCCTTGCCCGCTTATGTCTGCCTCTCGCGCGAGCCTCGCTGGCCCGCCGCCCCACCTGGACCTGGATTTCAGAAGGCCTTGGCACGTTGGGCAGCGAGGGCACGCTGAGCCTTGCCGACGGGGCTGCCGTGTGCGCACGCTGACGCTGACCCGCAGGGCGGCGCGGCTGAAGGAGGAGCGCAAGGCGAAGGCGGCGGGCGCGGGGGACTCGGCGGCGGAGGCGCCGCCTCTGCCGCGGCGCGATGCGAGCGGCTATGCGCACGTGCGCAGCACCGGTGGGTGCTCAGGCCCACCAGCCAGCTGGGTGACGGCTGCAACAGATCGCTAAGGTGGCTGATCCATCACCCGTAGCGGCGCGCAGCAGCACCGCCGATACAACATTCTAACTATAGTACTATATTGCAGAGAGTTGATAACACAACAAAGTCAGCGCCCCCCTGAGACCCACTGCGCCACCCTGGCTGCCAGGCTACGGCGCTGCAGGCGGCACGCCGCCGCCAGCCGCAAGTTACGGCGGCCACGCCGCCACCAGCTACGGCAGCGCGCACTACGGGGCGCCCCCGCCTCAGCCTCCCCCGCAGCAGCATTACGCCGCCACCGGCTACCACGACCAGGACGGCTACGGCTACCAGCGCGCCTCTGCTCAGTACGGCTACTACGGTGACCAACCCGACCGGGGCCGCGATGACTACGGCTATGCCCAACCAGCGCCCCCCACGCCGCCCTATCATTCCGCGGACGGAGGCGCCCCCACCCCCACATGTGCGCCCCCCCCCCCCCCCCCCCACTTCCCCCGCGGACCCCTGCTACCCTCGGCTTGGAGACGTGTACCCAGCCTGAGCTCCACTCGGCAACCCTCTGGACCCCACAGACGGGCGCCGCTCGCCGCAGCTATACGACGCGGAGCACGCGCTGGACCCCATGCCCGCCCTGGACCTGCGCCCGGTGCGCGTGCGGCGCCCGGGCAGCTCCTCCAAGATCCACAGCCAGGGGCAGCCGCGCGGTGAGCGCCCCCCCCCGCCCCCCCCCCCCCGCCGCCGCCGCCCGTCCTCCTCCATACACACCCCATGGCCGTACCCAGGGTTCATGCTGCGCGCCACAGGGCTCCACCCGGCACGCTGGCGGGGCAAGCGGCTCAGCCCCCCCGCCCCCTCTTGGACGTGTCCCCTCACCTTCCACCCGCAGAGCCGTTGTCAATGCACGACGACTGGTCCTCGCCAGAGAAGGAGCCGCGGCAGCGCAGCAGCGGCGGCTATCCCGGCAGCAGCGGCGGCGACGGGTACGGCGACTTTGCGTACGGCCGGGCAGCGTACTCGAGCAGCAGCTACCAGGCGGAGGGGCCATCCAGCCGGGGCGGCTCGGGCAGGCGGGCAGCGGAAGGTGCGCGGCGCCCCCAGCCCCCCCCCCCCCCCCCCCACGCCTGAGCCCGCACCGCCAGGGGCTGCGCTGCTCCACGGTGTCCGACGCTCGGCTCAGGCTGCCATCAGCCCGGCGTCGCGGCAGTCGCGGCCCCATCATGCTCCCTCGTTCAGCTGAGCCCAGGCTTACGGAGACATCCGGGGCGGGTGGTCTTTTTTCAGCAGCGAATGGGGCCAAGTTCAGGCGACCGCAGGCCAGGTCTCCATCCATAATCAGGCCGATTGCACTGTGCGGGCTCCCTGCGTTGCTAACTCGGTCGCCAGCACGGCTGTGAGGGTGGAGGGAGTTTGGTGCCATGGAGAGCGCCCCCCGCCCCCCCCCCCCCCCCCCCCCTCCCTCTTACCACCACAGCCACTCCCACCGTCGTATCATCTGCCCACCTCCCCCCCCCCCCCCCCCCCCCCCAACCCGCGCAGCGGCCGGCGCCAAACCGGGCAGCCGCCGAGCCAAGCCGGAGTGGAACTCGGACTTTGTGGAAGAGCGCCCGCTGGGGTCGGAGGAGGCCTCCACGGAGCCGCTGCGGGTGCGACTTGCATCACATCACATCGCGCCGCACGCCGGCATGCTTGCCTGGCGTTGATCATCCTTCGTTGACCCTTCCCCCCTTCTCGGCGGGGGCTCCACCTGCATGTGCCAAGCTTGGCGCGCAGGGCGCCAACGGTGTATATGCCGGTGGCGTGGTGGTGGTGGTGGGGGGGGGGGGGAGGGGGGGGTGATGGCATGGCGGTGGCGGTGGTGGTGGTGGTGCGGAGCCCGGCTTGCTTTGAAGCACCTTGCACTGAGCAAGCATGGTGGGACGCCGCGCGGATGGGCTGAGAGGTGTGTGCGGCGTGGCTGCCTGCTGACTGACTGCGAGGAGCTGACTGCTGTGTCTGTGCCTGCGGTCGCCGGGCTCCGCAGGGGAGCGCGCATGTGCCGAGGGCGGGCAGGCGCGCCAGCCCAGTTGCGCAGCAGGCGAGGGCCGAGCCTGCGGTATCGCCGCTTTCCCCGCCACGCCATGCCAGGCGATGTGTCAGCCAGCCAGGGGGTGTAGAGGGAAGCCGCGGGGGGGGAGGGGGTCTGGATGTGATGCATTCATGAGTGCACCTGTGTGGGTGGTAACGATGCCGTAGAATGAGCATTGGGGGGGGGGGGGGGTTGGGGCGGGGGGGGGGGGGGGGCAGATACACACATCAGTTCGCTGTCATGCTGGCAGTCGTTGTCCTGCATGATACCCCGCGGGTGTAGATGAGGAGAGGAGAGAGATGGAAGGAGCGGGAAAGGGGGGAGGGACTGGGCTTTAGCAAGGGCTGGAGGGCCTGACGTGTGTGTGTGTGTGTGTGTGTGTGGAATGGACGATAGCCGCGCCTGCCAGCGCGGCCAGATTGGAACGGCGACTTTGTCGAGCCGGCGGACGAAGGGCCCCCGGAGACGGCGCCCGGGCGTGGCGCATCCGGCCGCGCTGGTGCTGGTGCTGGTGCCGGCGCCGGTGGCTACCTGAGCTCGGTGCAGCAGCGCGCGGAGGGGGTGGCGGAGCGTGGCAGCCGGCCTGGCAGCGTGCGGGCCGCGGCGGGCAGGGGGCTGGAGAAGCTGAAGAAGATGAGCCTGCGGCGGGTGGGCAGCGGCGGCGGCTCGCGCGGCGGCAGTGCCCGCGAGGAGGCGGCGCCGCCTGCCGGCCGCCGGGGGCGGCTTTGGCATGTGCCGCACCGCGCAGGCGGCGGCGCCGTCCCGGGCGGCCGGGGGCTTTGCGGCCCCAGCGGCGGGGGCGCCGCCGGAGCAGCCGCCCGAGTACGCGGACGCGCCGGTGGCGCTGGCGCGCTGCGGCGGGTGCGGGCGCAGCTTCAATGAGACCGCGCTGGCGCGGCATGCCAAGGTGGGCGCCCGCGTGCTGCATCACTCCAGGAGTGTCATCATTGGTGGGGATGATCAAGGGCTGGGAGCTGATGAAAACAATAAGACAAAAATACGACAGTGAAAGACAAGAAGACAGTAACGATAACACCTATGCAATACATTCAACAGTACCCATGCACCACTTTGGTAATTCGAGATTTTGGCGGAAGTGGCCGAGGCTTGAGAGTACACGATACACCTTCGACAGCCGACGCTTGGCGTGTTTGTTGCCTGTCTGGCATGCAGGGCTGAACCCCCCCCCCCCCCCCCCCTTCAAAGGTGTGCGCCAAGGTATTCCAGGAGAAGCGCAAGCCGATGGACATCACGCAACAGCGCATCGGCGGCACGGACGCAGCCAAGCACTACCAGGGCGGGCCGGCCGAGCCCAAGCCGTCGGCGATAAAGCAGGCGGCGCTGGAGCGGAAGCAGAAGCCGGCGCAGCGCGCGCCGGCGCAGCGGCCGACAGGCAGCGGCCGGGCGTCGGGGTCGGCCGGGGGTGGGCGACCGGCCGCTGGCGGTGGTCGGTCGCACGGGTACAGCGCCTCTCAGTACGACGACGACTATGAGGAGGAGCCGGCGTGGGGCGGCGGGGGCCGAGTGGCGCAGCCGCGCCAGCCGAGCGGCCGCGCGGGTCAGGGGGGCAAGGCGCCGCCGCAGTGGCAGGACCCCGACGACGCGATGCCGCTGAGCGGCTCGCCGGGCGTGGACGTCCCAGAGTACGCGGCGCCCTCCAGCCTGAAGGAGTGCCGCGGCTGCGGTCGCCGCTTTCAACGAGACCGCCTACGCGAAACACGCCAAGGTGTGCGCCAAGGTGTTCCAGGCCAAGCGCAAGCCGATGGATATGACCAAGCAGCGCGTCGCCGGCACGGAGGCGGCCAAGTTCGTCGGCAAGGCCGGCGGCGGCGGCGGGGGCGGTGGAGGGCGCGCGAGCGCGCGTGCAGCCCCCGCGCAGCGCAGAGCCCCGGCTCGCCACGAGGACCAGGCCATCCGAACCAAGGAGAGCTCCAAGGCCAAGTGGCGGCAGCAGAGCGAGGGGCTGCGCGCTGCCATGGCGGCCAATAAACAGGTGGCCGCGGTCGTCAAGGCGGGCGGCAAGTTGGCGGACATCCCGTATGTGCCCTCCGCGCCCGACCCGTCGCTCGTGCCGTGCCCGCACTGCGGGCGGACCTACAACCAGACGGCCGCCGAGCGCCACATCCCCAAGTGCGCGAGCATCATCGCCAAGCCCAAAATGCTCAAGCGCAACGCCGGCTACGGGGCGCACAATCGCGTGCCGGCCTCGTCCCGCCGGTGAGAGTGGCTTCGTCATCACTGCGGCGTAATAATTAATAGCCGATTTGCCGCTAGGCAAGAATTATTGTCGGGTAATGTGCCCCTGCTCCATCACAGCAGGTCGGGCCGTTGTTTTTGTGGGCTGCGTGTCCAGTGTGCCGCGCTTCCATCGACGAAATATGCAAAGCACTCGACAGCATGCTGCGGGCGGCGTCCCCGCGAGATCGCGAAGCCACTGCTACCATTAACCGTTCCACCTCGCCAATGGCGACTTACTTTATTTATATTCGTACCGACAAATGATACTTGCAGTCAAGATGGTCACCTCCTTGCTGATAGACTCGTATTATCCGCACGACAAGACGACGTCCGACGACCAGTTTCTGCAGCAGTGCCACGACGCGGTTGCCGAAGTGGCGGATGGGCACTCTGATTCGTCCGCTCGTTCCGAGGGCGTCGTAGGCGGCGGCCATCGGCGGCAAGGTCAGCCGCGGCGTGCGCAAGCGCGGCATGTGGCCAAGATGCCCTTCAAGCACAATAATATCAAGCACAATTCCTCTATGCACAATTTAATATCAAGCACAATTCCTCTATGCGGCATGGTGAGGCGCCGCTCCGGCACGTCGAAGCGTCACCAGCATGTGGCGAAGGTGTGCTGAATTGCGGTACTGTAAATGCATGGATTGATGGAGCGATAACATTGTTACTACACGTAACGTACTCATACATTCATTCAGTACCTGTCGCAGGATATTTCCAGCCCCGGGTTGTATATTATGTAGGAACCCCCGCCTGCGGCGGGGGCGAAAACCCCCGCCTGGGGCGGGGGTTGAGGGGGGGAGGGGTCTGGGGGGGGGGGGGGGGGGGGGGGCGCCCCCCCCCCAGAAAAAAATTCGAAAGTGCGGTCTCAAACAAGCATTTTCGCTTTAGGTTTCGCCATTCTGGCTCCCAAAATGCAGATTAAGGCATTAAGTTCGGGTTTTCAGCCAAATACGCGCGACGAATCTCGTCCCCCTCCATGCTCGCCACAAAACTGCGCTTGGCCACCTCGGCCTTGCGCGCTTTCTCCTTGCACTTTAACTTACCATTCTTGTTGAGCTTGAGATGATCCATGACCTTGTCCCTGCGAGAAACTCGTGAGGGCAGTGGGGGCAACGCCACCGATTCGTGTCTGGATCGTGGCGAATATCCTCCAGTCGCCCAGGGCGACCGCCCCCATCGCCCGGCATGCGCGCTGCGCCGATCGAGTGGCGACGGTCTAGACAACTCGCATGCTAGAGGGGGGGGCGGGGGGGTTGCGCCAACGTGTTATGATAGTACCTATTGTTCGTAGCCCCGTAGAGATCGCTGTGTGGGCGAGCTGCGACACCTGCTGGGCCTGGCGGGGCCTGGGCTGCGACACGACTGCTGCTACGGTGGTACCCGGTACGCGGATTATCGCGCTGCTCCCCCCCCCAGCTGGCGCTGTTCAACATCATATGCTAGCGCGCCCTGCTCCACCTGCAGTTGGACTGCGCCCGGGGGGTGGGACGCTGGGCAGTAAAGCAGAAAGTACTCGACCTACTCTTGGACAATGCAACTGGACTGCACGGAGGGGTCTGCAGGCGGCAGGCTCGGTCTGTAGGCCCCAAGCGCAGTCCAGTTTACAGATCCAGGGGGTTCAAATTAGTGTTCAGAGGGGTGTTCAAGGGGGCCAAAAGGCTTCGGGTGTGTATCGGTTTCATTACGCCCTTTAATGGCTGCCTGGGCCGGGGCTGGGCGTGACGGGGCGCCGGGAGGTGGGGTTCTGGGGGGCCGGGGGCCCGCGAGCGGAGTTCGTTATTGGGCGCCAAAGAAATTATACATCATTGTTAAGGATTAATTACATTATTATTGGATATACATAGAAATCACGTATATATACAGCTTAGAATGCAATATGAGCAGCGCCCGCCCCGGCGCGGGTCCTCTCGTGGACGTTCCTACATAATATACTCACTCTCGCCCCCCCGCGCCTCCCCCCCCCCCCCCGCGCTCCCCCGTCCTCGAGAACCCCCTGTTTCCCCCAAGGGTTCTGGAGGGCTCCAAAAACCCTCCTGCCCAGCGCATGCCTATACTACATAATATACAGCCCGGTTCCAGCCTCGCCTCCAGCCATATCCGCCCATATCCCTGGGTTTTCGCCCCGCGGGGCAGGGGCGGTGCAAACCCCCAAAGTCCTTGCGGGCTTGATACCTGCCGTCGCTCGGACCGCACAGACATCAGTTGTCTGGTTCCGCGCGCCTATCTACTGCTGATGCATCACGCTTATCGTTCAGTATACAGTATGCCACAAAAGTCTTGCCCAGAAGCATTACTTTTCGCGATCCCCCGGCTGCAAGAATGATCGTGCCCTTCCATGTGGACAAGTAAACACCGCGCCTTGAGCGCAAACAACCTTCAGTCGGATAAGAGGTGCTGACGTGGCGTTAAAGCCAGAAACGTGGAGGGCAAGACTTATGTGTGGGAGTGTAGACGGCGGTAATGTCTACCAGTGAGGTGCTGCTATGGTGACGGTTTCAAGTCGTCCTTAGATGCTTATGCATGCATGATTATGTATGCACCGTGACGTCGCCGCCTCCTTCGCTTGGATGATTGGGTCTTGTGGCGACACTTTAGTAATATATGTCGCCGCCTCGTACACGCACCTCACCAGTAGCATACACTTTTCCACAGGGCCCTGTGGAAAAGTGTATGAGCTCTGCCGAAGGAAGCAGCCATACACCTTGCCACAAAGTCCAGACCCCCAAAGGGAAGCGGCCGTACACTTTGCCACGATGTCCTATACTTTACCACAAACTTCAGCAAGGTCTTGTCTGTAGGTCACCCGTGCCCTGCATAGGCCTATGACTAGGGTCTGAAACCCTATCCAATCAGGTACCCTATCTGGAATTGCTACCAGGGTACAAAACCCTATCTGAAACCCTATATTATCAGGTAGGTCTTGGGCTGTCTCGGTCGTCGTGCGCCTGGGGATATGACAAACGCTACAGCAGCGGCATGCCAATCAACCAATAAATTACAGATAAACTTATATACTCCAGTGCCAGTCACAACAGTCGTGGCCTATGCCCTGATGACGCTGTGCTCCGAAACCACACCTGCAATATCCCGTTGTCCGGGCTGCGTTGGCACCGCTCCCCTGCTCCTAGCAGGACAGCTGGGCTAGCTGGCCATCAGCTGCCCGCCGGCCGCTTCCGCTTCTCCCCGAACGCATTGCCGGCGGCGTCCAGGCCGCGCGTGGGCCGCGTGAAGCGGTACCCCTGCGCCAGCATCTGCTGCACGATCTTGGCCGTGTTGCGGCTGTCCACCAGCCCCGAGTGCGCGCGCCCCTCGAAGCGCAGCCCGCAGCGCTCCACCACGCGCTGCAGGCCGCCGGTGGGCTCGCGCTTGTAGTGTCCCCTGCGGAGATGCAGCAGGCCCGGGGGGGGGGGGGGGGGGGGGGGGGGGTTCGGGGCAATGGATGAGCAGGGCGTGCAACGGTCCATGCGGCTGCCGCAATGCGGCTCCCGGCATGCGGCTGACACTGGCGGTTAGGCGTCCACTTGAGGAACACAGCGGGCGCACGGCCCCGCCTCAGGACCAATCCCCTGCCATCGACACCAAAGAATCCTTACGGGCGCCGTGACCCGACTAAAAGAACCCATTTTCTCTGTGCGCCCATACGTATGTCTGTGGGTATTTCTGTGGATACTAAGCGAGCACGCGCCCCCATGCCGTGGTATCCGGGCATGTGTCAGGGGTGGCAGCCTCGGTGGCGGGGAGTTTCGGCGGAGGAGGGGGGCGGTGGAGGGGGCTGGTGGCAGCGGCGCGCCTGAAGAGCGCCTTGAGGTTTATCCACTGCCTGAAGTACGGCGGCACGGGCAGCCGCAGCCGCTGCAGCTGCCCGCGCAGCGTGGACATCACGTCGCTGTCGCCCCAGGTTACCACTGCGAAGTCAAACTGCCGCCCGCCGCCACCGGGCCGGCTCGGCGCGTCGTCCCAGGGGCCGCTCCCCGGGCCCACCAGCCCCTGCCGGTCCAGCCAGGCGTGGAAGCGCTCCAGCGCGGCCTTCAGCGGCACGCCGGCGTCCACCGTGGCCTGCGTGATGGCGGTCAGCTCCGTGCAGAAGGCGGTCAGCCTGGGGCACTCCTGCGGCCTGCGCATGGCGGCATCGCCCGGCGCGATGCCTCCCGGTCAGAGGCGCCCCCTGGCAGTCGTCACAACCCGCCCTGCAGCGCCGCCATGTCGCCGTTGAGAGGGTTGGCCGCACCTGACATATTGCTGAAACTCATCTAGCATCTGGTGATTGGGGAGGAGGGAGAGGGGGGGGGGGGGGGGGCATCAAGCATAGAGGTTAGTTCCACAGGGTCAGCCCCCCCCCCCCCCCACCCCTTCACCTGCCTGTCCGTCTATCTTTTCTTCAATGCGATGGGCAGCAGTGGGGGGACTGCTTTGTACCCGGGTGCAACGGCGTACCTGGAAGGGAAACGTTGCCGACACCAGCACAGCCGGAAACTCGATTATTTCCGGCGGGAAGGGGAACGCCTTGTTGTCGCACGTCCACTCGAAGTCCATGACCAGCAGGAAGCGGAACGCGGGTGGCGGCGCCCGGGCCCGGCTGCCACGCGGCCCTCGGATGTCTAAGTGGAAGCCACCGCAGAGCCTGTCAGCCAGATAGCGGAAGTCTGGCCGCAAGCCCGCAACCCAGAGCAACCCAGGTAGCAGCTGCGATGAGGGTATCACCCCGCCCTGCAGTTACGCACATATATGCCCACTACTGACAGAGCCGGAGAAATCCGATGGGGCCAGCCACCACACTGCAGGTAGGGCGCACTACTGTGCCTGGCAGACGGTGGATTGACGACAGTACCGCGTACTTGCGCTAACCCTGCTGCGCTGTTCTCCCCCGCTCGGCACGTGTTACTCGTACCAGTCGGCGGGGCTCACCTTGTGCTCGCGGGTGTCGGAGGAAGCCCCATCCCGCGCTGGCCATCGCCCCCCCGCGCTCGTCTCGCCGCGTATCGTCGGCTGCCTCCGCCGTGCCACCGCGTGGAGACTCCTCGCAGGTGGGAGGGGCGTCGACCAGCGTGCCATCAGCCACCGCGGCGTCCATCGCGCGCCTCGCAACTCTGCCGAGGTTGAATGCACGGATGCATGAGGGGTCGGAGGCGGGCAGCGCGTCAGACCGAGTCTTACTGCCGAGCTGGCGGGGTCGGTGGCACCATTACCGGTACTGCTACCACCACCGGGGCCGGGCCGGGGGGGGGGGGGGGGGGGGGCGCTAACGGTCTCGCCGACAGCAACATCAGCAGCAGAACAAGAGCAAGTACGGGGCAAATATGGGCGACGGGATATACCAGCGCAAAGTCAGAAGGTGCTGCGCAGCGCTTGAGTAAGAGTAGTCCATCGGTGGGACAGAGTACGCTTAGCGACTACACCCTGCTGGTGGAGCGAGCTGGAGCGAGCAGCTGCTGGAGCAAGCAGCAGGCCCTCAGCAGCAGGACGGCGAGCGCGGCGCGAGCGTCGTCGCCCGCATCAGCCCGCCGCACCAGAATACGAAACGATGATATCAAGGTATCAATGAACAGTCACCACGGGAATCTATATCATCGGTGCGTGTTCAATTATTCCACGTAGCTAATATGGATAATACGTCTATAAACGGAGCATCATACCCGGCATCCATATGCTGTTTTTTTTTAATTGATACACATTCATACACCCCGCCACATAAGTCCGGGTATGAGGGGGATTCAACCGACATGCACATACGTGGCTGCATCGAGGCCGTGCACGCGTACATGCATGTTGCTAAGGCTAGTACATTTTGGGAGAAATGCTGATTCATGTGTCGCGGCGCTAGACCCGATGTTGCCACGTGGCAGCCGTTCATCCCATCATTCAGTACTTTCACCTTATAAGGCAAAAACGGATTGAGTAGTGGCCCCTGCCAGTGCTACGTCAAAACCACTTCTACCGCGCCGTCCATGTGCATGAGTAGCCATGGGACACAACTGCCCCCGTACTCATGCCACACCACCCTTGGCATGATAACTAAATCCACCATATGTGTATAGGGCATTGAAACTAGTTTGTTCAGGGTATGGGACAAGCCCTATGTACGGACTACGATACCTTGTACTATGAGCAAAATCACAGTAGGAACAATTATGCTGTGATTGTCGCACACACGCGTGTGAGAACGTTCTCGCGGCCTCCGCCTCAGTCGCCTCAGGGCCCTATAGAAGTGCGTGGCAACATGCCCATCACACGTCACTGCGAGCCGAGTGGCACTGCTGGAATGGCATGCTGATGGGAATGTCGTTGTAAAAGGAGAGGATCGGGCGTGGCGGCCGCGCGCATCACTCGGGGGGGGGGGGGGGGGGGGGGGAGAGGGGGGGGGGGGGGCAGCTATAATTATAGCGACTAGTGGCATGTGTGCGTATTTGGTACCATTATACTATTCATGCATCATTCAAATGCATACGCTTGCGGCTGGTGGCTTTTTGTTGACTGCAAGTGTCGGTCCGCTGTAATCGTTCAGGTATGCCGCGTGGAAATAATGCTGCATGTGTAATTAGCAGATACATGAAATAAATCGAGACGGGGCGCGGCGGCGGAGATGTAGTTAACGGTGATGGCGATAAATAGGGATGGATGGATGGTCAACAGCGGGGGTATGATTGGCTTGGTCTGCACCGTCCATCTGCAGCACCCTTGGAAGCAAGTAATTAAGCCACTGTCCGGCGGCGGCGCAGTCTGCCGCGCATATGCACAAAAGCAAGATAATATGTCATTGCCCTGAGCACGCATGCCCTTCATATCTATTTCAAACAACATAGCGGAGTGAGGGGGTTGCTTGGCCAAGTAGACAACCAATGGCAGCGATGCTGCTGACGAATCAGAAACACGAGACTGTCTTATCAGTATCGGATATTGGATGCAGTCTACAACCATACAGCTATAGACGGGCGGTTGACAAGTGATAAACCGTGTAAAACAGTACTTACTTCTTCAATCCTCGAGACCTGCGTGTCCCGCTAGCTGGGTCCATCTCTATGTTTGAGAGTATGACAGCTATACTCTTTTAGATATACCGTTAACAGATATAGATAGATAGATAGATAGATAGATAGAGAGACAGATACGCCCACCACAAAAGTTTAGCCCTGGAGGAATCTGCAGGCGAGCGCATCGCTGCGTGCCGGCATGCAGCAAAAACCATACACACTCCCACTAACTACACTAAAGCTTAGCTTGAATGGCCTTGGTTGCAGCGCAGCCCCCAAAATGCCGCGCTAAAGCATCGTTTTACGCGATGCGTTTTTTCTGCTCAGAGTGAGTAAATGTTGTTTTTGACCAGAAAATGGCATAATACGATTGCATGCGTTTCAGCTTCTTGGGGCTGCGCATGCTCCCAAGCTTTCGCGCACGGAAAGTATAATAGATGATGATTAAATTGTGTTAGAAGCAGTGTGCCAGTTGGATGATGGTGTGGCATCACACCCTTGCATACGCCACTATCCCTGCGTTTTTCTCAGCGTTCGAAAGAGACTGGAAATGCTATTGGTAGCATAGCACGCGACGCGCTTTATGGCCCAAGCTTCACCATGCGAGTAGCCCATATCAAAACTCTTTTGATGCGGCACTGCCATGACGCAGCGCGGGAGGTCTGCATGAACGATAGGAATTGTGCCAAAGCACTCGATATTGCCAAGTCGCAGAAACTTTCAGGCATCACCAGCAGTTGTCTAGAAACATGGGGAAACTCCATAATGCAAAGTTGTTGGTCCACGTTAGAGCATCTATGGACTCGAGTCTGAGGCACAATTGGTTGCATCTAGGTGCCCGTGACGTGGCCTAACACTGGGCCCCTATGTCTGAACACGTTTTTTGGGCCCATAGACCCCTGAAACGTCAGCGAATCGCAAATCTGAGCGCAAAAATCCGGACCCTGGCTTTATGCGAGAGCGCTTTTGCTATGGCTTCTCCAACACGACCTGGTATGCCTCAATCCGACGCCGTTTTGCAAAGATATGCCCCTTGGCACACCTCCCAAAACTGCGATTGCAGCACAATATTCCCGACATTGACAGAGCTCGGATTCGTCTACCCTCTCGCGTCGAGACTCGTGTTTACTCAATAAATAGCATGGAGTGGTCGCATGACACCACTATGTCCACGAATTTCGAAGGAAAATGTACCTATACTTGGCAAGAAACGTAATTTATATGCTCCGAAACCGCGTATAGTGCTGAAATTGGGGCACTGTTGCAGCGCGTCCTCCACTTTGTCTGCGACTTCCCTGCGCCAAAGTAAGCGATATTTCCCGATTAGCGACGATACGCCCGGCTACGATTGAGCATACTTGCGGTTGGTCGAATGGCATATAGTAATATTGCCATACACCGTCACAACATTGAATTCCCGCGTGTCGTATGACTTTGGGGGGGGGGGGGGGGGGGGGAGACTTTGTGGGCAGGTGTAGATGGATAGATAGATAGATAGATAGATAGATATGCCCCTGATAATTCGGCACATCCACGTGCGATGGAGACACGCATAAAGGAGCAAATTATCATAGTCAGAGCTGGTTGCTGCCGCGGCGCGACATGCACAAAGAGACGTCTCCAATCCCAAATGCGTAACGGGCGAAGGAAAAAAACTGGTTACAGCTGGGGACATTGGGGGTTCAGCCCGGCTATAAGCTGGTACAGGATGCGCAGGGATGGTTCTGCATTGAAATATTGATACATGTGGATGTCAGGTGCCCTGGATCTGGTCATCGGAAATGAGGCAAGCGGCCGTCTCTGCAAGCCCTGTGCTCGCTTGCTGTTTTGCATGGAGAAAAATAATCAGCATGGCACTGAAGGATGCAGCTCACCGTCGTCCAGGCTGAACTGTGTTCTTTTGCCAAATACAAACCCCCGGCGGGGTGGGAGGTGTCTTTTCACTGCGCAGTGACGGTGTCATGGAAGCTGTCACGCAGATCCTCCATGGAGGTGTACCCCCAGCGCTGCGGACAGCCAGATCTTTGCACATCAGGCGAGCCGGCGACGATGCGCTTGTCAGGCCCGATGTACACGTGGCCGATCTTGTCCTGCGCCCACGCCAGCACCTTGTCAAAGTGCGGCGTGTCCACGCCCGCGAGCTCTGCGATGCCCTTGAGGACAGCTAGTCCATACGGCAGGTCCTCCGTGAGGTAGCGGCAGCCAAACGCGGGCACTAACAGGCCGTCGGGCAGCTTGTCCATGGGGCAGGTGAGCCCGCGGAAGGCATGGTTGGTGCGGAACACTGTGCGCAGGCTGCTGGAGTCGTCGATGTTGTGGCCGTACACCTGCATCTGATAGTCGTACACAGGCAGCGTGAGGGAGAGGTCGATGCTGAGCGCGGCTTCGAGTGCCTTCTTGGTTGCCTGAATGTCGTCGCTCATGCCTTCCAGCAAGTCGGCGGTCTGCTGGCTGAGACCCTGGTAGAAGAGCGGCGCCTCTGTCACCGGCTGCCCATCCCAGTCGTGCCAGAGGCCGTACATGATTCCAGGATGGATGATGCAGTTGGTGGGGAAGAGGGTGCAGTTCAAAAAGTGCCCGCCGTCGGTGTAGGTTGTCCCGACAAAGAGTCGATTCAGCGTGGAGAAGAGGTCAGTGTCCTTGCCATGGGGGTGCACGCAGACGTCGACGTGGCTCTTCACCCCCAGCAGCGACACGCTCTTGCCTTTCTCCTCAATGCGGCACGCCCATGGCAGATGATCGCCGCCAAAGACTGTCAGGCCAGAGGCGCTGTCGCGCAGGATGTGTTCCGCCATCCACTGAAACCCGCCCGGGGCGGGGATGGCTCCGACAAAGACCTCATGGTGCACGTGTGGCTCGATCTGAAGTGGGAAGTGTGCAAGGGTGTTAATGTGTGCGCCTGTGCGGTGATGGTGTCCCACACTACTATACTGCGCACACACACAGGCACACGCATGCAGGCTGTATTCCCGGGGGGGGGGGGGGGGGGGGGGGGGTTAGTCATGATAGAGAAGACAAAACCGAAAGATGCAAGTATTTCGGAAATTCGCTATAATAGTAGCACCTGCCAGTACTACTGTTGTCGCTGCATTCCGACTGCTACAGCTTTACGTCGTGGAGCTGCACTAGTCGGTGTCATGAACACACAAGTCTTGGTCATTGCCTGTAGTGGGCCAAGCCGCAAAGGCAGCACCTGTCGTAGGATGGGCTCGTGAGCGAAGGCTGGGGTGATGATGATGACAAGCTCCGCGTCCGGGATGACGTCGGCTGGGTTCGAACTGATAGCGTCCGGCGAGATAGCCGCGGTGTAGGACTCCTCTGGCGCGTCGGTGTCGGCCGGCTTGTGAACGGTGATGCCGCCGTTGGCGGCGACGCCGTCCCGGATCTCCTTCGCCTCCTCTGGGAGGCTGACGTACATTCGCACGTCAGCACCTTGCTTCGCAAACATGCCCGCGGCGACGTGCGCTGCGTTGCCGCCACCGGCAATTACCACCTTGGGCCGGTGGCCCGCGTCGGCAAGGCCGGGCATATTGCTTGCCTGCGGGGTGGACGACGATCCGAAGTCGACGACGGCGCAGGAGCGGACACTTCTGGTGGGATAGCTCCCTGGCTGTGCGGGCAGGGTGGCGACGCTGCCAGGGGCGGCGGTGCCGAGGGTACGCCCTGCTGCGCGGTGTGTGCGTTGGTGAAGGAACCTGGCAATGGAGGCGGTCGAAGGCGACAGCAGTACGAAGGATGACATGGCGGCGGCGTGAGAGAGCAGGAACGTTTTGGACGAGGACCAATAAGCGCGCGCCTTCATTTAATTCTTCGCGGTGGGCGCTTTCAACCTGTGTCATCGTACGAGTCGTGATGACGACGTGACGTGTTGATGGAGTTGCTGAGAGCTGGCAGAAGGATACACGACGGTTCGCGCGTCGCCTGGGCGCGGCATCAGGGACGCCTGGGTACAGGTAATCGCACCGAACTCGGACTGAACTCCTCATGTGATGAATTAGAATAAAAATGCCAGCAGTATTATTTTAAATATGAATTTGTATCCAACGCTAAAATAAGCAGTACCCGTACTTGAAGATAAACACAAGCAGCAGTTAAACCGGCCCGAGCTCATCGTGTATATATGCATGGTGCGCGTCAGATTTAACACCGGCAGTGCATAAGGATTACCAGTTGGCAGTATCCTAGATGTCATTTAGAAGGATCGTATGAGGACGATTGTAGGTATTACCGATATACATGAAGGAAGTCGTATGCTAAAAACCCGTACATAGCAAGTCATACGGGAAAAATTAGCGCTCCAAGCGAGCATATACTCGTATATTGGTCGTACGGGTAGTAGTCTATTTCTTTATCGCTAACAGTAAGTACTAGGGAGTACCGGATGGTGCCTGTTCGTGTGCCTGCGCTGCTGCCACAGCAAATCTACCCGTAGTCGTAGTCTCCTAGAGGCGGTACGGAGTGTACGCGTCAGCAATTTTATGCGCTGCTACGGGCTGTATATCCCTAGCAGCAGGATACGTCGCCCCGCCGATTTCTAGCGATCGACGACTACAGGTACAGTACGATGGTCGCAACCAGTACCTGCACTTGCGACTTGTGGCAGTAGAATTTAAAAAAGGGACTACGGGTTTTAGGGTTTTAGGGTTTACAGGTGGAGAGCCAACATATGCGAACGACTGGTGCCGGTACAGGTTCTGATAGTACCGAGGTACTTTCTGGCCGCATCAGCTCGCGCGCGCGGTCGCGCCAACAGCAGTTGACAGTACAAGTGTACCTGTACATTGCAAGTCAGCATACAGGTTAAATTAGCGCCCCAAGCGAGGAAATACTCGTGTTGGTCCTACGGGCAGTAGTCTATTTATGACTAACAGTAGTAATCATTACCAGGGAGTTGGCGCAGAAGTTCGCGCCCTCAGCAGTTGGCGCAAGAGGTCAAGTGCTTGGGCGGCTTCTACAAAGTAAGCGAAGTCGTACGTACTACTTTTAGCAGTAGGTGGATGGTTTGTTACTGCCTTTTTTGTAATTCACACCAAGTAAGCGAACTTTCCTTGGCACTACCCGCCAGTCTACTACGCGGGTACGCGCCGATACCTACGGTACAATCGTGCGTGGCGCCGACGACTGCGGCGGTGGGAGGTTGAGGCGACGGACTTCTGCAGTTCACTCGTTCTCACCGTTTTCGCCCTTAGCGCGCTTGCATATCGACGTCTTCCTCTGCGCAGTAGCTACTTCGCCGGGGCGACAACGCTGCGGTGCAGCGTCTGCGTCGTTTTTTTAGTCTACGGTTTTTAGGTCGCTTTCTGTAGCGGCTACTCTGGAGCGGTGGAGCACAGGACCGACATTAAAAAATACTCGGCCAGGTTAATACGAGTTGTAGTCGCTGCGGGTGGTAGTAACAGGAGGCCGATCGCCTATCAATAATAGTCGCCGGCCATATAGGCGCGCGAACAGCAAGTGGCGACCGCACCGACACCCTGTAGGTAAACGGTGATCGCCTACTCACTACCCGAGCGTGGAGCGATGCTCAGCGCCAACGGTGCGAATCAGCTGACGCTGTCAACCTACTCAACGACGTCACGCTCGACGCGCGTCCGGCGGTTCGCCCGACCGGTAAAGACCACGTGCGAGGCGATGGCGGCCAGCGGCGGCAAGGCCCTCTCGCTGGCGGTTGTCGGCAGTGGCGTCATCGGTCTCTCTGTGGCGCTCGGGCTGCAGCGAGCAGGCCACCACGTGACATTGCTTGACCGCGCCGGCGGCGTGGCCTGCCCGCAGCACAGCACCTCATATGGCCACGCCGGGACCTTCGCAACATACGCTAACGTTCCGGTGAACCGGCCCGGCATCGTGTGGGACCTACCCCAACTGCTCTCCGCCACTGGGCCGCTCTCCATCAAGCCCACGCCACACCTTCTTCGCATGGCGCCGTGGTTCGCGCACTTCCTGAGGTACGCCTGTGTTGCGACTGCTCATTCGACCCACTCCACTGCGCGACTTTGCCTATGGTGAGGAGATACCTAGAAGACGGCCGCTGAGAGCATGTTACGGACCTGCAGCCGAGTCATGGGCACTTGCTGGTGCCTGTCAGCTGCATTTATGTTTCACATATACAAACGTGATTACATCGAGAAACAGGTCACCAACCTCCCGTATTCCTACGACAGACATCTCGATATCTGTAGAATTCCGTCGAAATGCCTTTAACGCGAATCAAAAATTTGATTCCCAAAACCGCCCTGCCCAGCACACTGTTATTGCCACTTCTCATGCATACTGAAGTATGGTGGGCAAAACATCCTGGCTTGCTAACAGGCTACACTTCCTCTGGCCCTGTCTCCGCCCCCTCTCAAATCACCGTCCGGAGCAGAAACTGCAATGCGGATGCCGTGGAGCACACCGCACTATCATTGGGTATGCTGCTCAGCCGCGCACAACCCGCGTACAACGCAATCTGGGAACAGGCGAGCCCGTGGCCCCCATCCTTAAAACTCACCGCCCTATCACTACCGCGACCGTAGAATCGTATTTGCCTGCCAGCATGCGGCAAGAGACCACACCTGTGAGTTGGCCCCTTGACACCACTGTGGCCCATCATCTGACAGGCAGCCATGGACGTCGATGGCCCGATGGGCAAGTACTCCACGAGCGGCCATGGCGACCTCAGCTTCAGCTGCCGCCAAGGCTACCTCATCCTGCAGAAGAGCGCCGCCGCCATGGCTGCCTCACAGGCTGGCGCCGCGCTGCGCCGCCGTGGCGTGGCGGGCTTGCGGATGGAAGCGCTGTCTCCCGAGGAGGTCATGGGTCTTGAACCCAACCTGGTGCCATCAGCCGCTGCGGGAGGCGCCTGGTGGTTCCCAGACGGCTGGTTTGTGCGGGATCCCGCGGCTGTGCTCCTTGCGCTGGCAGATGGGTTCGCAGGCGCGGGCGGCGAGCTGCGCACTGGGGCGGATGGTGATGTTAGCAGCATTGCACCCGGTCCGCGCGGGGACGGTGTGCGGTTGGCGCTGAGCGGGGGCGGCTCGATGGACGCTGACCAGGTATGCGCACCTGCACCCTGACATGCAACCAGTGACCATGCTCATGCAGTAGCACGGTCCCCTCTGCTCCTCCATCGTCTCCCTGCAGACTCCTTCGGCAATCGTTACTCCGACCGCTCCCCCGCTCCATCCCCCAAACTGCGAGGTAAATCTCCGCACGGACGAGCGGGACAGAGCTATCCTGTGGCAAGCTTTCCCGGGGTATTTTCCCTGAGATACCACTTATGTGTGTGCTCCTCTGCTTTTGACAGCGTGAGCAGAAGTGTCGGGTTGATATTGACGGGGGTAGCCACAGAAAAGGGCGTGCATGCTTGTTAATGGGCAACGGGCTAGAATAACTCGCCACCACAGTCAATTTGGTGGGACCTGGTGTTAGTACGGTGGTGATGGCCTGTGATTGACATCCTGGAGCGGGGGCTGTTTCTTGCCGTGGCAGGTCGTGGTGGCCGCCGGTGCTCATAGCGCCACCCTGGCAGCTTCCGTTGGGGACTGGGTGCCACTGGACACGGAGCGTGGGCACCACGTGGGCTTTGCGCCCGGCTCTGAGAGCCTGCTGTCGCGCGCGGTCTGCGACCCCAGCCAGGGCTTTGTGATGACGCCGATGGCAGGTGGAATGCGCGCCGCCGGCACCGTGGAGCTGGGAGGCACCGCGTCCCCGCTGACGGAGGCGCGTTGCAAGCAGCTGGAGAGTGCGTCCGCAGCGCTCCTGCGCCCCGAGGCAGTTGCAAAGCTGGGCGGCCGCCTGCCAGAGGCGGATTGGGTGGGATTTCGCCCCTCCATGCCCGATGCACTGCCAGTGCTGGGACGCTCCACACGGAACCCACAGGTGCGTAGAACCCGGCGGCAACTACACTCCCCTGCCAACTGAACACCTCCCCCCCCCCCCCCCCCCCCCCATCCCCTTCTTCTCCACCCATAGCTTGGTGCATATGTGTAACCTTCTGATCCTGTTACTGCATACATATTTTCCTTGGGAGAAAGACCTGCCGCTTATGCATCCGTTTCTAGCAATCGTATCAGTATGAAACGTATATATATACATATCATATATCTATATGATATATATACAATCTAATATATCTATATCTATATATACATATATTAGATAGATATCTATGTGTATATATACACCAATGTATATATTTACATATACATATGTACATAATGTCTTCCATGAGCAGTTGCGCTGAAAGCCCCCCCCCCCCCCCCCCCCCCCCCCAAATCCAAACCCTCCCGCCCCTCCCACTGCAGGTAATCTACGCTTTTGGCCACCAGCACCTGGGCTGGACCCTCGGCGGCATCACCGCGCAGATTGTGGGTGAGCTCGTTGCCGGTCAGGAGCCCAGCGTGCCCCTGGAGCCCTTCCACCCGGACCGCTTCACCGTCATGCGCAGCGGCTCAGCCACCCTTGCCTCGGCGGGGCGAGTGCGCACCGCGTCGTGAGCTGGCTGCTACTGCTCCCCGGCCAGCGCGACAGCCCGTGTTTTGATGTGTTTTGTTTGCCATGTAATTCTTCATATTTAGGAGCTCAAACTGCATGGCGGCAGGAACCAAAGAGTTGTATAGGCGGGTAGCGCAAGGCGATTGCCTTTGCATGGCAAAAATGGGCGCAGGCGTCGCGACAGTGTTTGATGCGACTCGCACGATGCCTGGTTCAGAGCTGTAATGACATAATTCATCACAGACATCCGCTTTGAGGAGTATTGTGTTGACACAATTCAGTAGGCCCCCTGATGCTTCGCAAGCAGGTACCGCATGTACACCGCGCATGTATACGGCGCTGGCGCTGGCAAGCAATCTGCTTCATACTCCTGACTGTGCCCAAGAACGACCGCGCCTTAATTCGAGGGACATACTGTATTCGGCAAGAAGTAGCGCTGTGTCCAGGCCTGTTTCCTAGCATCTGTGCGCCATTCGCGCCGTAATGGTGCGTTGCAATGTACAGTATCGTTACATACGAAGCAAAAATCGGACCAGATCCGAGTCTGTACATTAGCTATGGTCGTTGCCTACAAAGTACCTCTGCTATTAATCTACACTGCCTGAGTACATACTGCAAATACTGCTGTGCGCTTCGTTTGCAGCAATCGCCATAATATAATTTCCACGTACATAACATGAAAGTCGTAGACAGCAAATAGTGACACAAATTATGCATCAATACAAATAACAACCTTGGATAAGTCAGTAAAGCAAGGCTGCGCGGACTCTTCAGAATAGTTCCGTTTAGTGAGTATATATACATATACTCACTAGAAGTTTGCGAATCAATATGTACAGTCCGTAACAATAGTCGGTAGTAGGTTTTGACGACATGTGTACGCAGTAATAGTGCGCTGGAAACGTTCACCCCGCGGCGGCCTGACAACCCCAAAGCAGATATCAGGGCGTCGCGGGCATACGATCGTCGGGCCGATGTGTCGGGTTTTGTCGAACGAGGAAAGGTCACGTGGTACGTATAGACACGGAACGCCGAGGTCAGGCGGGCCCCGCCTCATCGTTGCGTCGCCGCATATTGGCAAAACATATACGGCAAGGCTGGCGGCCCAGTTCGAGTGCCCAAGGTTTTGCGCTGCTGCTGAGGCATGAGAATCCGAGCAGCGGCGCCTCGGAAACATCATATTTTGCCTATCCGAACGTGAGAGCGAGCTCCCGCCAGCGGTCGCAATACATATCGTCAACTGGGCCCGATAAGATAATATATCATCCTCGGGAAGAGGCAGTAGTACCCGCGGGACACTGAGCCCGCATCGTTTTGAGGTCACACGTCCAGGCAGTGATAGACCTAGTTTACTGATAATAATAAGTATATCAGCGCAGTGGCACTACACGGCTTTCCCAATACCAGTTTTCCCAACTGATCCGCTTCCCCGCTGCACTGGGAATACTGCTGTTTGGACATCAAGCGCTCTCCGCCAGGTTTTGACTCGCAGCCAGGTTGCCACTGCCCTCCAGCATCGATACGTGGCGTAGTAGTAATGCGTATTATTAGTGCAGTTCGGCCCACGACAGCAGGCTGACTTTCCTGCATGGCCACTCTAGGTTACCAGACTTACGCCCAAGAGCTGCCCGGCGAAAACGCCGCCGAAGCTTGGGGTTGATAACGTGCACGATGTCAGAACGCTGCCGACCGGGCCTGCTTCTGCTGCTCGTGGCTGCGCTCAGCCTCGTCAGCACTTCCAGTGCCGAGTGGCAGGAGTTTGACAAGGGTTGTGGTCCGGCAGACGCATGCGACTGCTCGGCGCAGAACTATGAGTGCTCAGCTGATAAGATCGCAAAGGTGAAATTCGCACGACTCTTATAACGCTGTGTGCCGGCGCCACTTGGTCGACGACTGCGAATCATCGACTTGTACCACCTTAAACAGTGCACCAGCGCTCTGACTTGAATAACTTCGTCTTGACCCCGGTGCAGTTCTGCAAGGTGTGCCGTGACAACCTTGACATTGATGACCGATTCAAAGGTAACAAATTATGTCACCAAGTTCTAGCTGCCATAACATCAAATCAAGCAAACTTCACTTTTTCATTTCCTTGCTGATAATTCGATTGAAATTGTGCATCGAAAGCCTGAGATCTCGTTACTCATACCGGCAGCCCTCATGAACGAGCCGTGCAAATGATAATGCTATGTCAAATGGCTCTACCTGACTTGGCAGCGTAAATATTCTCGCGCTGAGAGCAAACAGCGGAATTATTACTTAGTCATACTATTAATGCCCTATGCCATCAATATCTGCCAATACTTTCAGACTGTGCGGCATCTAGCCCAGATCGTTCTGGAATTATACCTACGCTACGCATCAGTATGATCACTCTTCATGTAGGTGTGAGTCATAGGCCGCCATGTGTCCAAACTAAGGCAGATGGATTGCCGCATGCATTTGCAGAATGGAAAGTTCTAGAAGCATCGGAACTAGTCCGTGTATGGCGCCATCCTGATACAATAATACTCATAAGAATGTAGTAGGATGGCGGTCTATAAGTTAAATTTGTGCATGGACATTTACCGTTTCGTATAAATGTGTGACTTTGTTAGGTGCCAAGGTGGTATGTACAGCAGCATATCCTTGGTACTGCAGTTATTATTCACTTTCACTATAGTCACAGGATGGCGCGTTAAGTTTAACCATCAATATCTCGTGCTGCTGCAGACAAGACGGCATTCTGGAAGCTCAAGGAGATCCGCGGCTCGCTGAATGTGCTTGACACCTCCGATGCCAAGGTTCTGGATTTCAAGTTCCTCACCACTGTGGGCATGAGCCTCCAGCTGGGCGGCTTTCTCTCAGAGTGTCCCCACAACCTGGAGCGCTTCCTGGCGCCGGTACTCACGAATGTGGGCACTGCTGCCAAGATGAATCCTGAGACTGGCATCTACGGCGACGTCATCGTTGGCGCTGGCGCTGATGGTCCTGACCCGAAGTTGGCCCGGTCCATTGGGCCCGAAGAATACCATTACCTGAAAGCGGAGCCGCACTATGGATCATATTACAAGATTGGGTGCCCGAGCCTTGTGAAGTTTCACACTCCAGGCCTGTTCTTCATCGCGGACGACCTCATCGTGCGCAACAACCCCAAGCTGGTCACCCTGGCCTTCCCCAGGCTGCATGGCGTTGGCATGCTGTCCAAGCCCCCGATGGAGTACGGCGACATCATTGTGGAAGGCAACACGAAGCTGGCGGTGTTCTACGCTCCAAAGGCTAGCTTGGCTGACAAGGAATATAAAAAGTACGACAAGAAGTACGCAGGTGAACGCGATGGGGCGGAGTACATGGGATCAGCCAGGATTGCCATCGTCAAGAATCCGTCGCTGAAGCTTGTGGTCATCATGAGTACACCCGATGTCAAGTTCTACATTGACCCCTCCCAGAACCTGAAGTCCCTCGTTGCAATCTACGCACTGCCTTACAAGATCAAGGACGGCATTGACATCTTTCATAAAGAGATTGAAGATATTGAAGCGGTCATTAATGAGGCTAAAATGAAGGTGGAGGACTCCAAGCTGGCTGGCGTAGAGGCCGTCGGTGATTGGTTTGGCGATAAACTGGACTTCCTGAAGCATCGGGATTACAGTCTTTCTGACCGTCTTGACAAGCTGAAATACGACGGCGGAGAGCAGAACAAGTATGACTATGGCCAGGTCAAGCCCGAGCCTGAGCCTCTTCCAGCTGTGTCTGCAGATGCTCTGTCTGCGGACACTGCGTTTCTGGGTGCTACACCTCCGGACGCTCCGTCTCCGGACGCTGGGGACAACTTCGACATCTAGGTAGAACTAGCTAGCTCGCGCACCAGGTGGTGGAATGTCTGGGCTAGTTCGCTTTCCACGGCAAGTACAGACTTCTCTCAGGATCTAACATTCACTTATTGCTTTGGGTGTGACATCGCCTGCAGGTCGCTCGGGGGGTGGACACCATTCCAACGTGATACTAAAGACCAACATGTGCAATGCGACAGCTGCAACTAGAGAGCTATAGGCCCCACTTGTATCGTTGCTATGGTGCCGATGATGGAGTGTCTGCACCAGCATGTCCGCCCTTTACGGAGGCAAGTTGGAGGCGCTGTGCCTCTGCATGCCCGTAGGGACGTGTGCTACCTTGTGCCTGGGCACCGCCAAGTGTCGTATCCGTGACCCAACAACTGTAATAGACACAATGATGTCGCTTTTCAGCACACCCACCTCAGTCTGAGATGTCTGCGCTCATACTCGGAATGCACGCTGAATGAGAGCATCGTTATGATGCACAGGATCTTTGCGCCTGCATGAATATCTGCAGCACCACTGCTGCTACCGCCACTGGCGTTAGGCTACGGGGTCTCAATCGGTGATGTATAGCAGCCGCCCGGTCATGTTGTTTCGTATGATCTGTTTCGCGGCAGCAGCAGTATTGCAAGAGAGAAGCATGGCCAAATGAAAACTGCGCAGCATGGGCATAAGCACAAGGGTGTTGTTACACAACTTATGAATATGATGATGATTATGAATGATGATGTGTTAGGCAGTAGTGTGCTGCACGCACCTGCCTCTCCTGGAGCATCGACACACGTACGCAGGGAACATGCTGGTGGATACATATATCGTGACACATCGGAACATCAAGATGCATGTAGCTCATTTTTACATGTCTCAGGTGTTGTGTGCGGGAACGCATGTCGATCTCGAGGTGATTGTGATGTCGTAATGGCTTCTAAATGGAGTATACACAGTACAGAAAAAGATTGTCAGCTCTGAAGCACTGCTCATCGAAACATAGCACTGTGAAAGGCGTGCGATTTTCCGAGACAGCGTCTGCTGCAAATGGCAAACACAGCCTTGCGACAGCATAGTAGCACATCAAACTTGATGGCGAGTAGTCGATTCTTGAGACTCGACGACTAAGGCGGGTTGCCTAATTTGCGCTTCCAGAGAATCCTAATTGCTTAATAAGTCGGGCATTGTTTAAGCCTACTTCGGATTGCAAAGCAAGGCCAGCTGATTCACTGTTGGGCTGCAACTTGGTGTTACCAGGTCTCGATGTCAGATTCAGGGTCAGTCTAAGTATCGCCTTTATATGCGGTTGCCAGCGATCATCATTGAAAATCATCAGAGTTTAGGTGCTCCTCGACATCCAACATTTTTCTTCATGGGTCGTTGATGGTGGTCACAACCTGCGGTTGGTCAGATTCATCTGTCCGTATTCCGCCAAGGATATACATGACACCGGGAGTGCCAGAGTCTTCCATCTCGGCTCCGGCAGGCGACGGGGCGGCATCGTCATAGTAGTGGTCGTCCTGAAGCACGCGGCTGCTGCATGATGGCTGGATAAGAAGCAAGGATAGCACAACGATCAGGTAAACCATCGCGACTGCGGCACGCCGTGCAGTGGGCAGCAGCAGTCGCAAAGCTGTGACACTGTTGTCATCGATAGGGCCCCCCATGGCGTTCGGAATGCTAGTATTCTGCGGTGCCCAGAAAGGTTTATTGGCTGCTCAAAGATGTCTGACACAGCACCGCAACTCCAAGGGAGTGTGACTGTAAGCCGCTGAGAGGCTTGCGAGATATTATCGTCTGCCCGGCTGATGCCAGCATGCAAGTCTACTGGTCTGACGTCATTCTACCGGCGGCATATTCTCTGACACAGCCGGGGTGGCTGAGATGGATAATTCATGATGTGTTATGATGTGTTATTGCTGCCGCTACTGACAAATGTTCAAATCGCTGCAGCCTCGTCAGCAGCAGCAGTGATGACGACTTATTCTTCATTATGGACAGTACTTGTAGCTCGTAGCTCGTAGCTCGTAGCAGCATGTGATATCATAATTATCTACATAACATACATCATTACATATTATTATCGCTGAAAATCTTTGTCGATGAGTCGCAGTGTGGTCGTATGAGCGAGGTTATCCCAAGGGTCATGTAGCATATCATCCCACACTAGTGCTGGTATGGATGCTGATATAATATTACGATTACTGATATTGCAACATGCCAGGGCGGTTGTAGGGATATGTACCACACAAATCCCCATGTGGGTACCCAGTGCCTGGTGCGTTTTGCGCGGTGTCCTTACAGCAGTACTGTCACCATCCGGTGTACTTTTGTGAACTTGTTTGTTATATTCTAGGCAGCTACTCGATGTGTAGTAGCGACTATACTGTGTTTTGTAGTAATGGAGGATATGAATATATAGATATATAGATATATATGTACATATATATATAGAGATATATACACACTATATACACGCAAATAGTACAGGCGTAAAAAGTAATGAACTACGGGTGGGTCTAAATCCGTTCGCAGGCTACACGCCACATGTCGCCAAATTGATTGCCGCCCTGCTGTGGGCATATATTATCATCTTCCCTCGAGCTAGCCGCCCATAGTAGTCGTACAGTGAATGCGATCAATGGCGTATGGTAGACATATACGCATTTACATCTAGCATTGGTGAAATGCTACAGCTTGCTAGGTACTTCTCATTGTTGCTTCGGCGTCTCCTGAGAGGTGATAAGAATGGGTGATGCATACACCATACTATGGAATAATGGACGATGTATGTATACGCATGTACTAAAAGAAAATGACAAAAAACAAAGTGACGATGACGCTATCTTTTGTTATATGTATTCGGTGCCGAACGGCTCGCTGAGTGTATTGCGTGGGGCGCCGATTGAAGTTCGGCTGCTAAAACCCCGTTCAGCACTTCGTTCTGACCCCTAGTGGGGGATTGGGGTGTTACCCATTTTGGCGAACTTTTAGCTGCTTTGGGTGCGCGCCACCTGCATGACATACATCGTGCTACAAGGATGTATTTGGTATGTTCTTCTCTTGCGTGATCGCCCGCTAGTGGCTGCATAGTTATTGTTTAACTCTAGTGCGAGTTATGGAGCCGATCGATGGCGCCCATAGAATTGCGCTTACTGTCAACATTGTTGTTGTACATCATTATAAGGGGCGCCCCCGAAATCTTTGAGTTCCGTGGTAAATACTATTTTACTATGGAGTGTCTATTTATCACTGCATGAATCCGTGTGGCCGAGTGTACGATGTAATATATACTTATCCGTGAAGATACGTATACCACTAAACACGTCGATGCTGCTGACACCCTCGGAAGTTTGGATGCATATGCACGCCCATCGGCCTTCCTAGATCATAAGGCTCCCGCAGGGCCACAAGCCGGCACTTTTCAGTCTCGCCCCCCTACCCCGCAGCAAAAAGCCAGCCGACATGCTCGTCTAGAATTGTCGACGCAACTCGCACGATCACGGCAACAAGCACGTTGCTTAAGGACAGAGAGGCTGTACCAATCAAGCTGCTGAAGCATGGCGGAAGCTTTGCTGAAACTGCGAGGGCGACGGGCCGCAGCGAGGACTTATTCGTCCGCCGGTGGGCTCGGCGCTCTGAAACGGGAGAAGGCTCCGGTAACCCTGCGCGGCAAGGGAGGCCGCGCCTCCTCAGCAACAAGACTGCTTCGGCGGCGAGGCGAATGGCCGAGGGAAAGGATGCCGTAGGGGCCACCACTATTGCTTGCCGACTGAGAGCGCGTGGCCATACGGCGAAGACGGCCAACACGCGCGGTGTTTGCCACGCTTTGAAGCGAGAGCGGCCGGAGGAGTTGCAGTTGAAGTCCATGGATAGAGGCAACGGCTCACACAGAGTCGCGAGCGACAACGAGTGGTATGGGTAAAAGAGAACAAAGAGTAAGACGGACAAAACTGGATGTTCACAGATTCGAAGATATTTCGGAACCAAAAGCTCTCACAGAGACGGAGATGGCAACGCTGCGGCAAATTCGTGAAGCAAGAGGTAGTCAAGCATCCAAACCAAGCAGGCAAGCACCCGCCACGTACAGCGCGCTGGCATCAAATGGTGTGTCTAGCATGTATGCGGTCACGGGAACCACGGGGCGCAAGGAATATACAAAACAAAATGTGTGGGTGCGAAATAATTTTTACTACAATAAGGTGATTGAGAATATATTCGTTCATGACGGTGCGCGGCTCTTTGGCGGACAGCCGTTCACGTTCTATGAAGACGGCGCCTCTCATAGGGCGAGGCATAAGGCAAAAACACCTCTCATACATACGGCGAGGCATCGGGCAAAAACAACAAAGTTGTCATGGCAAAAATTTCCTCACATCAAATCACATTACATGCGCGCACCTATGTGCTCCCCAGATGAGAATCTTGTCGAAAACATGTACACTATATATAGTTGAGGACTGGCTGTGGGAAATGATATTCAAAAGCTTTTGAATATCATTTCTAGCTTCCGCGGCTTTGAGAATACATTCCATCGCAAATTGGGCGATGTATCAATGACGAATAAAACAATGCAAACAACAGTGCGCCTCAATGCCTAGGCGACTAGCAAAGATTTTGAGCACGGGAGGAGGACACATAGAGCGAAACACATACACCCCAAAACTAAGGTTGTAAATTGAAAACACTTGCCTACAAATCGGCAGTAATATACATATGAGTTTTTCATTTTTTCATCACACTACAGAATGCGGTCGGAGGGCGCGACGCCCAAAACGTAGAAGCGGTCTTGAAGGTCGAAGGAGAAAATGTAGTCCCCTTCCTTAGTTAGGTGTCGCACACCCATTATCGTCTCCATCCGGAGGTGCTTCCCAGCGCTGAAGGTGTTGAATACGCGTATGCCGATGATGAACCGCCATTGGTTGTCGACTTGTTGTTGGGCTTGAAGTTCGGTACAAAGAAGGCCCACGACACCCGCCACCACGCGAATCAACGACGATCGCTCCCACACGCCGGTTTTGGTGATACGGTGTAGCTCGGAGTAGAGGAACTTGAGTTGGGCTGCGGTAAGTTGCGTCTTAAAAGGAAACGCCTTGTTGAACCTTTCGGGGGTGGCCGGTTGTTGCGCCTTGCAAAAAGGTACTCGCACGCCCTCCCGGATCCACCTGTGCACTTGCGCGCTCGCGCCGATGTCTCGCCATCGCCGCCAGCTCCGACGCACGCGGTGTCGCATGAGCCGGGGTTGAAGCCATCGGCACTGCGCGCCTCACCATTCGATGGCCTTGCCCTTGCCCTTGTCGCCCTTGTCGTTATTGTTCTTGGCCTCCGCCTCGCCGCGTCTCCGCTCACGCTTCTCGCGCCGTCTTGTCATTAGTTTTCCGCGAGGCGGCGGTGCCGGAGTCCTCCTCTAGCTCATTCTACTTCTTGAAATGTACTTCGGCTTGTGAATTATTGGCTGCAAATGCGCTTGCGGTGACGAGGTCGTCCACGATGTTATTGGCATATCCCTCTTGCTCGGCGGTGTCGGAGACGCGGGAGTATATATAATGTGCTCCGCGCCGACTTGCTCTTCGTCGCCTTCGGTGAGTGCCGTTTTGGTTTTGAAGAGGCGTAGGTAGGAGACCCGGGCCTTCTGCGCGTCGCCCGCTGCCACAAACGTGCGAAGCGCGCTAGCGAGGTGTCTAATAGGTCGAGGGCGCCCTTCTACTTGGTGCGGGTGGTGGCGATTGGCGCCAATGGCGTTGCCATAACAGTTGTTGCCGCCGACTCTGCGGCCGCGTGGAAAAAAGGCCATAGCACATGACGTGTCGGTACTCGTCCCTGGATACCATCTTGTTCGTCTACGTGAAGGTCCACCTCGTCGCGACGGGGATTTAAGTGGCGCTTGGGCGTCGCACGCCAAAGGGGAAGAGTATGTCGTGGGGGGCGCGGGGTAGGTCGTCTACCCAATCGCGGGGTCGCCACCGCCGTCGTCGTCGTCCTCTGTCGCGATGCTTTCCGGGCGTCATCCGCTTGCCTATGCCCGCGTCTCTTTGGCGCGCGTTATGAACGCTCCGTTGGTGTGGCGCGTGCCGTGCATGGGCACATACATGTGCGGGAGCAAGACGGTTTCTCGGCCACCCCACGCAACGGCTCCGAGCGGTCATCCGGAGTGCGGCGGCGTGATGTGACGTGTTTGCCTCGCCCGGCATATGCTAGCCCACATGTGCGCCCCCATAGCGCGCTATGTGAGGCCCACCGTAAACCGCGTGCCGCCGTTTGTCAGACTGGTTTCGGAGCTGTTTGCATAGTGACCCTAGTCCGCCGCCCCGCCACGGAACGCCTAGAAGTTCTCATCCGGACGAGGTAAGGCATGTGGCAGCGTGTTTGGCTCATCCCATATATACTACCCGATATGCGCCCCTCAGGGGCGCGCACTAGTACGCCTCATCCGGCATCTCGCTCGCCGTGCTTGGGGCATATATACATATAAATATATGAATATATATATAAATATATGAATATAAATATAAATATATAAATAGAAATATATAAATAGAAATACATATATATATAAATATAAATACATATATATATATATATATATATATATATATATATATATATATATATATATATATATATATATATATATATATATACATCATATATATATATATACATCATATATATATATATATAGTTGTGCGGCTCGTTACGGTACACAAATCAACACAGTGCAACCGCCCCAAGCGGTCTTCGAGAATGGGCGCGGCATGTCGCTACGCGTTCAGGTACGTCCAACACTTGCTTGCCTATGCCCGCGTCTCCTCGGCGCGCGTTATGAACGCTCCGTTGGTGTGGCGCGTGCCGTGCATGGGCACATACATGTGCGGGAGCAAGACGGTTTCTCGGCCACCCCACGCAACGGCTCCGAGCGGTCATCCGGAGTGCGGCGGCGTGATGCGACGTGTTTGCCTCGCCCGGCATATGCTAGCCCACATGTGCGCCCCCATAGCGCGCTATGTGAGGCCCACCGTAAACCGCGTGCCGCCGTTTGTCAGACTGGTTTCGGAGCTGTTTGCATAGTGACCCTAGTCCGCCGCCCCGCCACGGAACGCCTAGAAGTTCTCATCCGGACGAGGTAAGGCATGTGGCAGCGTGTTTGGCTCATCCCATATATACTACCCGATATGCGCCCCTCAGTGGCGCGCACTAGTACGCCTCATCCGGCATCTCGCTCGCCGTGCTTGGGGCATATATACATATAAATATATAAATATATGAATATATACATAAATATATAAATATATAAATATATATATAAATATAAATATATAAATATATAAATATATAAATATAAATACATATATATATATATATATATAGTTTGCGGCTCGTTACGGTACACAAATCAACACAGTGCAACCGCCCCAAGCGGTCTTCGAGAATGGGCGCGGCATGTCGCTACGCGTTCAGGTACGTCCAACACTTGCTTGCCTATGCCCGCGGTCTCCTCGGCGCGCGTTATGAACGCTCCGTTGGTGTGGCGCGTGCCGTGCATGGGCACATACATGTGCGGGAGCAAGACGGTTTCTCGGCCACCCCACGCAACGGCTCCGAGCGGTCATCCGGAGTGCGGCGGCGTGATGCGACGTGTTTGCCTCGCCCGGCATATGCTAGCCCACATGTGCGCCCCCATAGCGCGCTATGTGAGGCCCACCGTAAACTGCGTGCCGCCGTTTGTCAGACTGGTTTCGGAGCTGTTTGCATAGTGACCCAAGTCCGCCGCCCCGCCACGGAACGCCTAGAAGTTCTCATCCGGACGAGGTAAGGCATGTGGCAGCGTGTTTGGCTCGTCCCATATATACTACCCGATATGCGCCCCTCAGTGGCGCGCACTAGTACGCCTCATCCGGCATCTCGCTCGCCGTGCTTGGGGCATACATACATACATACACACACACACATATATATATATATATATGTATATATATAGATATATGTATATATATATACATATATAGTTGTGCGGCTCGTTACGGTACACAAATCAACACAGTGCAACCGCCCCAAGCGGTCTTCGAGAATGGGCGCGGCATGTCGCTACGCGTTCAGGTACGTCCAACACTTGCTTGCCTATGCCCGCGTCTCTTCGGCGCGCGTTATGAACGCTCCGTTGGTGTGGCGCGTGCCGTGCATGGGCACATACATGTGCGGGAGCAAGACGGTTTCTCGGCCACCCCACGCAACGGCTTCGAGCGGTCATCCGGAGTGCGGCGGCGTGATGCGACGTGTTTGCCTCGCCCGGCATATGCTAGCCCACATGTGCGCCCCCATAGCGCGCTATGTGAGGCCCACCGTAAACCGCGTGCCTTAAGCTCGTGCCCACATGTGACATCCAAGTCCGATCGGCACCCTTTTCGAGCTTGATATCTCGAGATGGTTTCGGAGCTTAGGTGGCGAGCCTATATGACAACATACCCGGGTTGAAGCACAATAACATTGATTCAAAATAAATGTTAGGTTAACCAAAAGTTTCATGGTTGCGGTGTTAAGCAATGTTGGCCTCAAAACCCTTGTTTTCAGGGGACCAGACACACGCCAAAAAATAATCTAAGTGCCGAGCGACGTCTTGCCCCCGGGCTAGCATGGATGGGTCAACGTGATGATCATGGATACAACTTGGTACAGATGATGATCACGGAAATAACTTGGCACTGTATTGCCAAGTAACTAACGTGGGGCGGCCGCGCTGTGGTGTTAGTATGGCTAACTAAGTCTGTAATAGAAATGGTCTATCATCCTTTGAAACCATAACATTGCCATTGCTATTTTCATGTAAACTATGATCAAAGCTAGCATGCAGCAAAGCATGGATGGTAATAAAAGCAATGCAAGAGAGTAAAGTTCCATAACATAGACAAGCTCCGAAACCATCATGTTTGTCATGCAGCCAAAAGGCATGAAGTGAGGACATGAATAATATGCAGATGATTGCTCCGAAACCAATTGCGGTGACACATTGTTACACATGTATTCATGGCCGGCTCTCAATTGGAAAGTAGGCGCGGCCGCCCAAGTGCCTACGCGCACACATGAGGCCGCTTGCGGCAGGAAGCGGCTTAGTCACCCAGCGCATCATCATCAGCATCGCTGGAAGCATCATCCTCGACATCATCATCACACTCCGAATCCGCCGCCTCGGAGGAGGAGTGGCCACCCCTCCTCCTCCCTCCTCCTCCTCCTCCTCCTCCTCCTCCTCG
>VCJN01000677.1:0-38936 GCA_006384855.1 Tetraselmis striata
TTCTGTTTGTAGTGCGCATTTGTTAAAGTCCTGATGTAAAAAAGAAATACGTGTACGTGTGCACACTCGCAATGGCCGCCAATATTTACAAGGAGTCGCTTTGGCGTTGCAATCGCCACAACATGGCCGGCCTTGACAGTACGGCCGACTTGGCTCGGACTTATCAGCTTGGTGTGGCGGAGCTAGGCATCATTGGCTCTCGCCCAAGGATGAAAAGCGCGAGGGGGGGGGGGGGGGGGGGGGGGTCAGCTGGTGGTGCAAAGACGAGCGTTTTTTTTTTCTGGTTGAGCATCGCCCAAAACGCCTTTAGCGCTCCTGTCGCTCGAGAGCGTTTTCGATGCTGGCAACTACCTCGTGCGGGCGCTGCTCGGCGATGGCGGCGGTCAGCACCGGCCGTCCGGCGCGGTCCCTGAGCCCACGCAGGTCAATGGCTCGCAGCTCCTCCGCTAGCGCCCCGCCGCCGGCTGGGAACCCGCTCTCAATTAGGATGGCGGCCAACTCAAAGCGCCTCTGCTGATTTCGCTTCATCGTGTCGAGCACTTCCCAGTTCTTGTAAGTGTCGGCGCTGTTGAGGGTGAGTGCGGCGCTGTCCACCAGCTCGCTACTCTGGATGTCCACGCCCTGCTCCTCAACCAGCCACGGCCAGCAGCCCGCGAGCCATGCCCCGGAGGTCATGACCACCTGGCCGACTGTGAGGTCCGTTCCGCGGTGGTGCCGGCACCTCTCTGCAGGCAGGGCGTCCAGCCTCGCCCCGCCCATCTCCACCAGCAGCTTCAGCAGCCGCAGAGCCTCAGCGGACGGGTCAACCGGGGCGACCGCGCCGGATGCCCGGCCGTCCACGTTGTTGCCATGATTCAATGATTGCTCTGTCCGCATGCCGAAAAGGCGCCAGTTGATGCCGCACAGAACCTCCTGACATGACACCTCCGGCTGTGCGATGAGCCACTCCAGCGCCGGCCATTCCGGGGGCGGCCCCCCGCGCCCCTCGCCCTCCTCGGAGGCACAGTCTAACACGCCATGTGCGAGGCGAATCGCAAGGAAGTTGGCGAGCGCGACCCCGCCAATCGACGCCCCGCCCTCGTCGAATGAAGCTGTCGTACGGCTATAACGTGCAAGACCATCGCGGCAGATGTGGCAGTCCTTAAGCTCAGGGCAGCTGGCTGCGGTCTCATCCGGTGCGGCAGCGCCAAGTGCTCTCTCCTCGGCCACATGCCGCTCCCATGCATCCTGCACGAGCGAGGACACATTTCCCGCGGCAATAGTTCGGAAGTCATGCGTTTAATAACATTCAAGGATGTGCATCAGTTCAACTATCTGTTATACCAAGACTATGTGCAGTACCCGGTTCACACACAGTTGATGCATCGGTACTTTGGTAAAAGTCAATCCGATGCATCGCGGTATCTAGGTGCGAATACACGCATGTACAACACGAAAAATATATATATATATGTATGTATGTAAGTATATATGTATGTATATGTGTGTGTGTGTGTGTGTGTGTGTGTGTGTGTGTGTGTACCACACGTTTGATCAAGTCCACATTGGGCAGTGGATGATGCATATCACAAAAGTATTGGGCTGCGGCCGATCCTATGCAGGCCTAGGGCCTTCATGCCGCCGGGCCTTTCAGACAGCTGACCCGTGCAGTTGGAAGACTGGCAGGAATAAAGTTGTAAAGCTTTTAATCTTCTAAAACTTTAGAAGTGATGAACTAATAGTGGATTGGCAGTCTCAATTGGTTCATGATTGTCGCAGTATCAGTAAATAATGAGTACAGCAGATAATCAATAATACTTCAACCCTGTGATAGGGCACCGATGGATAGGTCTTGATGTAGGCCTATATAGGTCTTGGTGCAAGGAGCTTTTTCTGCGGGGGTGACGCAGTGAGGAAGGAGCGCTCATACTTGACCAAGTGGGCGGAGGGATGGCCAGGCCTATACCTTGGCGAGCGCCAAGTGCCCATTGATGGCCGCCGCAGCGGCGACGCGGAAAGCGGCAATGCGGGTGGCCGGACCGCTGTCATGGCGCTCCAGCAACCACATCGCCAACCGCTCCAGGCCGTGCCATGCAGCGTAGCATAGCGGCATGACATCGCCTGCACCGGGGTAGTGTGCGTCGTCGTGGAGCCCCCACGGCGTTCGCTCTTTGGCCGGGTCCGCAAAGGTGTGCTCGCCGTTGCCTTGGAAGAGGGCGCACTGCCGCAGCGGCGCGGGGACCCTCGCCGCGCAGGCTTCGATCGCTTTGCACGCCTCCTGGGCCGCCTCCACACTGCGGCGCTCCACCACCGCGCGGGCGAAATCACCGTGGTGCAGTTCGACGAGCTTCTTGATGTCTAGCAGGCCGTCTACCTCGTCAAACACGTCCTGGAATGCCTTCAGCTCGGCGGGGCTAAGCCCCCACTTGGCCCCCGCCACCTCCACCATATGTCGATTCGCGAACCTGGGGCTCGTCTGAGTTGTGCTACACTCGAACGGATACCCCCAGCGCTGCCAGTCCGTCTCAAGCAACATCCAGCGCAGCACGTCAGCTCGCGCGTGCCGGACCACTTGATCGCCGATAAATCGGCACAGTACCGGTACCTCCTCCGCCGCAGTGCCCGCCCCTTCCGGCAGCGAGGTCATCTTGGCGCCTAGGTAGTAGTCCTCCATGGCCCGATCCATGCAGTTGTTCCGTTGCAGCTGCTCCGCCACTTCCGCCAGAGGGCATCCCGACCTCATCCGCTCCTCCAGCAGCCCGCCACCGAGCACCCGTTGCGCCATGCGCCACTCGACAGCCCTCCGAACGTTGTCGTTACTCGAGGCCAGGGCCCGTTCTTCCCACGCGTCCCGCGGTCGGCCTTGCCGAGAAACAGGACCAGGCAAGTCCATCTCCATGCCGAGAAGCAGCTCAAAGGCCGGCCCATCAACGCCCAAGTCGACTATGATGTCGAGCGGCCGGCGGCCGTGTCGATCTTCGGAGAGGAGGAGCTCGGGGAGGCGGCCCGCGCGCCGAGCGGCGTCGATCAGCCACAGCGCGCTGCCGGATGCCGCCCGCTCGCACGCGATGTGCAGTAGCGAGCGCCCGCCGACGTGGCAGAAAGGGTCCACGCCCGCCGCGATCAGGTTCTCGACGAAGCGCAACGACTCCGTGCCGACGGCCATTCCCAGAAGGGTGGCCCCCAGCGTGAGGCTGCTGAGCGAGCGGGCCGGCGGGTCTGAGTCGAGCAGCCAGGGCGCAGAGCTGCGCAGGTCCTCGCGCAGCTTCGCCGCGACGTCGCTGTGGGCGAAGAGAGGCGGGAAGGGCACCTTGTTGTCCAGGGCGAGACAACATCGCGGTGGGCAAGCAGTTGGGTTAGCATCAAGATCTTAGGGTCTGCCATACACCTATATAACTTTGGCTGAAATATCTTTTTTTTTGGGGGGGGGGGGGGGGGGGGGGAGAATTAGATATCAAGGACAGCCGGTATCTGTTATTGGTTTGCCGATTCGTACAAAATAGTTATTCTTGGATTGTCATCCATCAGCTTGATCCTACTATGATACTTCAAAATTCCAATAATAGTCTTACCTGTCTACTAGGTCGCTTTTGATCTGTGCTAATACCCTTGATGCATCGCAGTCGTGAACTCGGAATCAATTAGATGTAGAGTCTGCTACATCGGCCGGATTGAGCCGCGATTCAAATTTAATCCAAAGCTGTGATACACCTCAATGAATACAGAGCACAACTTCCGACTCAAATAAATCATGCGTCGAGGTTGTAAATCTGCCTTTGAGTCTAGGGTGCCAGCTCGCCCATGAGGACGCTGACAGTTGTAAGCCTCAAAATGGGCTTTGCATGAAACATACAATCGGAACAATCGTACTTGATTCCTGGCAAGTACGGCAGGATCGTAGTCGCATTGCCGTCATTATTACCGCATCGGCAGCCGTACTAGATGTATTGGACAGTGTTGACATGGACAATGTACAGCGGATCTTGATGCAGACCTGCCTGGCTAATTATATTACGTGGTAGAAATGTAGAGTAGACTGGGGCGGGGTCTCTTCACGACCATTCCTATGATTGTTGTATTTAAGTCGGGGTCTCGAAAGGGGGATGGGAGCATGGGCGGGATTATGAAAAGTAGCGACGCCTCGGTGCGCCGGCACGCACCATCTGACGGCACATGGGGCAGCCAAAAACCCTGCCGCCCGCTCCGGCGCCGCCCTCAGCAGCGGGGAGGTGGTGGATGAGGCCCCGCGTGCACTTGCGGCACAGCGTGTGGCCGCACTGCAGGTCGCAGCAGAGCACGGGGAGGCTGGGTAAGGGGTCGATGCAGACAGGGCAGACGGGCTCATCTTCATCGTCCGTCATGTCTGCATCCCCACTCGGCTCGTCCTCAGCGCACGGAGCCTTGAGGTCCATGAAATCCTGGCCAAGGAGCCACTCAAACACCCGCCAGTTCCCAAACTGCTCCCAGGGGAATCAGCACAACGTGACTGTCAGAAATCTATGAATATGAATCAAGAGCAGACGATGGGACAACCGGCACAACTGGACGCCAAACATGGTCGCAAAGGACCAAACGAAGCTGTCTATTAGGGTGGGAGTTTGGCGATTGGAGGTGGAATAGAATAGAAATTGAAAATGGGCGGATGGTTTCGATTATTTTGAAAGAAAACATAGATACTTCTTAGTTGTATATTGTGTATCGATTCCGGAAAGCACTCAGTACATTGTTTGAGTTTGCATTGCTTATTCATTAAAGTATAGGTGCCTTGTTTGAAATTCGAGAGCGATGCACGGATACGGACCGATGCCCAATGATAGCGGTAATCATGCTGGCAACGATTGCGGTGCACTATAACGAGTACTTTTACGCGTTAGGTCATCCACACACGGCATAGCTAAGCATGTAAACGCGTATAAACGACGCACGTACACACACAGGTAAGGATTAAATACAAAGCGCGTCTAGTAAGGAGTATATCGACTGTAAAGGACGCCGTATTGGGTAATTGATAAGAGTACCAGACACGAAGGATTGCGTAGACCTTCCCGCGTCTAAACAGTCTATTGCGATCGAACTTTAAGAACAATAATAGAAAATTATATTAGAAGAATAGAGTACCGGAAAGAATAATAAAAAGCGGAATGAAATAGAAAAAACCGCTGGAAGGGTAGCAAGACACGGCCAGGCACCGCCGCTCAATTCTTTTGCCACCGACGCGCTAGTTGTGGTTATCAAGTAGAGTGAATGTAATGTTCAATGCGCTATAATTATTAGAGAGAAGTAGCACATTCCACGTATGGTGCTGATAGGCGCGGCTCCATATCGTGCAGTATATATATATATATTCCATGAATATATATATATATATATATATATATATATATATATTATATATGCGTACCATATATATATATATATATATATATATATATATGTGGAGAGAAGTACATGTGCTAAAAGCGAGGTGTATATCATGTTCATGGCATTGGGTTTATGTTCCGCATGTACTACATAGTATGATCATCAATCATAATTAAAAAAGCATAAATATATGTGAGTGGTAGGATAGAGTATTGTATAAAACGCCACATATATATGTACCTGCAATGCTATGCTATTGGACATAGCGTTTATGGTATATAGTATATCAACAGTACCATATATACAAGCGCCATATAGGTATATATTTTACAAGCACAATGCAAACCAAATGGGGAGTGAGTATATTCAATATGACATGTCTTTATTTCGGTTAGTATAACAGTATTTGACGTATATGTACAAAGTTTTCAACATACCCCCTTGACTCCCCCGCCTTCCTCTCGCCCTTGCGTATTTGCGTGTCCATGTTTCTGCCAGTCTGCGAACTTGCCTGAACCAGGAGATCGAGCCGTGGGACAGCGCGCATATTGAACCGGCAGATTAAGAGCTCCACTGTCGCGATGATCTTGGTTTGGCGGACAGCGCCGCCCTTGGTGTCCTGGTCGTCAAGGAGCCTGAGCAGCTGCCTCAGATCTCGGTGCCACCTCGACCCATACTGTATGTTATTTGCGTAGCCCACCAAAGTTGTCTCTTTTATGATCTTCACTATATCAGACACCGACATCGGCCCGGCAGCCCTTTCGCTCTGCCATCGGGTCAGGATAGCACTCCATGATTCCCAAGCCTTCTTATCCTGCTTCTCCCCGGCCAAAATCGCGCCCTGACTGTCCTCCTCCCCGGCAGCGCATGCGCAGTCGGAAAGAGAGCACTCCTCCGGCCCCATGATCCGGACATCTTCAAAGTCAACACCCCAAACGTCCAGCAGCCACTCCACCACCGCAGGCTGCCCCGCACTCACCGCGCTCCTGATGGCCGCAGCCTCAGCCCTCCCCTCTTGCGGACCCGGCTGCTCCAGTGTGCCGGCTCGTCGCTGTGCTACAAACCGCCTCCACCACGGCTGCGCCTCGGCTTCGCTCTGGATGCCGCTCAGGAGGCACTCCCATTGCTGGGGTCGGGAACACGGGCCAGTGGTGGAGAGCCAGCAGTGCGGTGTGGACATCGCTGAGGCCCATGATTCGCAGCAGCCTCTCCATCGGCTGCAGCATGCGCCGCAATCGCCGGCGCACGGCACTCCCAGCGGCGGGCGCCCGCATCGCCCGCATCGCCTCCTGAAAGGCCTGCCCCACCACCGCTCCGCAACATGAGTCGGATCCCCGCTCGAAGAAACCGCCCGCAAGCTCGCTATCGCACATGACCTCGACTCCCTTCACGTACTGCTGCCGCACTGCCCGTAGCAGCGGCGTCGCTCCGTCTGCGTCTTCCGCCAGCCATAGATCACCGGCATGCTTGTTGTCCGAGGTGAGCGCCCAGCCGATGACGTCAGGGCTGCGGCTCACCACCGCCTCATGGAGCGCGTTCCTCCCCTCCTGGTAGACTTCTATACCCGAGGCATTGAGGTCCACGACCAGCCAACGCAGCGCATCGGCGTTGTCGCTCCGGATGGCAACGAGTACCAGCTCATCCTGGCCCAGCATGGAGCGGGAAGTCGACATCCATCAGTCCTCGATGCCAACATTATTGCGCATACAATAGAAGGACCCTTATGGCCACAACAAACTCTGTATATATATACATATATACATATGTATGTATATATGTTAAAGAGTATTAGTACTGCCCAGCTACCCCTGTTGGGATGTTTGGGCATGGAGTGTTTATACCTGCATGACCATACCACCAGATGTTAGTATCAAGACGAATTGGGGAGTGCTAAAGGGATAAATCAATTGACCGATGCTCAGTGATCTTGCGAGTAGCTGAGAAGCTGGCGAACCTGCCTACTGCACTCATATTCCTGACATGCCGCGCCCCTTCAAACCACCGCACGCACACGAACTATCGACACGTGCAGGCTCAAGTAATAAGGAAGGAGTAGCCAGACCGCGCCCATCTTGCAGCAGCCAGCCCGCGTGCGCTCTGAGTATATAACCTACGCCGTTATCTTCTCTTCTACCTGATGCTAATGAGAAATCACCGGCTTATCGCTAGCCGATCCGAGTGCTATTAAAATCTCTACCGGCCCGTTTTCTCACTCAAAGCGACGATAATACGACGTACTTATTGGACTGGGTGAGGGATGTCACACGAAATCATGGTTTCGCAAGAGGATTTAAGCTACGGACGTCAAGTCGTCAAAACAGCCCGACAATACATGTGCCGCTTTCTAGAGCAGCAAGGTAGTGGAACTTTAGGGCAATATGGCGGCTAGTCGACTACCTGTTCAGAATTCGGGTCACCTAGGCTAAAAGTATGTAACACGGCGGCGTCCCGCGACGTACCGTTATCAGCCGTGGATCCACGGCCAGCCTGCTCAGCTCCTGGGCGAGAGTATCTGCCGAGGCATTATCGCTGATGAGCCGACCGAGTTCTTGGACTGCTTCCAAGGTCGTCATGCCTCGAGCAGTACAACTCGTTGCACCGGGTCGTGCTACTGCTTTAGCTACTTAGCTCGTCTATCTTGCGCTTCAACCGATGACGATCGCGCCCGGCAGTACTTAATAAATGACACGCTGATCCGCGGGGGGACGCTGCCGAGTGCACGTCTATCTCGCAGAGGGTAAGAGAGCGAGCGGGGATGGTTTAGGCGTCGGAGAGCTCTGCGGCTGGAATACAGCTTCAGTGCGGCGGATACATATAGCGACTACCGCCACAGCCTGTGACGCGCGGCGGCGGCACAGTGCGGCACAGGTGCAAGTAATAGTATATAATAGTTCTCGGGTCCCTCGTCACCTCCACGGCGCTTCGGATTCTGCTCCGCCTGCTTGGGGACGATGCGCGGGCGCTGCACATGATGATGATACTAGTACAATGTGGTTATTCCTTAGCTACTACATACATGATGATAATAATAGGTTATTCATATATATGTTATTAAATTGCGCGTTAGGGGTAATTAATTGAAAGCGTCGGGCCCTCCCTCACATTGCCTTTTTTGTTGCACATGTATCGCACTCCCGAAATGCTTTGCTCCGCGGGTTGGGGCTTGCCCCAACTCGCATTACTCGAATGGGCCGACGCCCAAACGGGTAGGGCGGACCTTTCGTGGTCAGTGCCGGGTATTTGTCACGGCAGTGTTTTAGACGGTGATCCAACAGTGTTGGAAATTCCGTCACTGGCCTTCAATTAGTCTTGCGAAATGCTTCGGCAATTTGCTTGATGACTATAACGGAGCGTCGCCTACCCAGGGCTTTCCGTAACTGGATTGCTGCCTAAACGGCCGTCGTAGAGACGCTGCAAGGGTTTCACTGGTGCCAGTCCTGTCCCGGGGGCGGAAAAAATTGAAAACGGCGGGGCCAGGCCATCTTTAATGAGGCACCCTTCTAGCGTTTTTTAATTTCTACTCGATTTGATTTCAATTTCAATTTATACTCCATGCCGATATTCAGCTCGAAGCATACGAAGAAGCCGCACGGTCGAGTCCGAGCGATCCAGGCCCGTTGCTCAATAAACTCAAAACTAAAACACGAATACAGCAATAGCAAATACTACAGGAACTGTCGCGACGGGGATCTTTCCGATGCTGCCCTCCGAGTGCTATCTTTTTCGACTACAATAGTGTCGCTTATCTACCGACAAACAGCACAATACAGTACATGCTTAGTATAGACGTCGGCGTCACTGTGTGATGTCAATGATACGATGCATACCTGCTGGCATGTTCAGCATATTTATGGCAGCAACAATGATGGGGGCATGTTGAGATTGTACATGGGTTGCACCGGGATGTGTGGGTGGGGATTGTATGGTGGTGTGTGTTGATGCGCGGTAAGTTTCACGTGGGTCGAGCATGGCGCATGGTAATCCTTCACATGCAATAGCTGAGCCCATTGTGCACGCATATGCACTCATTTGCTGTTGGGAGAGGGAGAGAGAAAGCTTACATGGAGCTGTAGGTGGCTTGAGGGCACCACGGCATCCCAGTTGGGCAAACAGCGAAGCCCTCTTGTGCCGGGCTTGCGGCCCATGATACTTGTTCGTTGTATCAGAACATTTTCAGTGCCCAGTAAACCGCACCTTTGTATGGGGTGATCGTGGCGCACACGGTGACCATTGGTTACGAAGGAGTAGTTTCGCTCGCGTACTCACGCCCTACGGATGTCGTGTTGAGCCTAACGCCTACCGCACATCTGCTCTCGTGCTGTGTGATGGCAGAAATGTGATCTCCACCTGATTTAATGTTCACCCTGCTGTTACCTGCTGCTCCATGAGGTCCCTAATGCCAACCACTAGCAGTATATGATAAGTCAATCGCTCTTATGTGGGTTGCGGAGCGAATTGTCTGTATAGCCTCTCTTGCATGGGCTGTATGTCATCCCGTTGCAGCTTGTGTTGACGCCTTACCCAGCGCCTGGCATTGCCATGCCCATCAATAGTTTTTTTACAAGATTAAGAAATATGTACGAATGTAATGTATATGAACGTATGAATTGCATGTGGAATGTCGATGAGCTAGATGAGCGATGAAAAAAAAAACCCCGCAGCAGTGAGACGAGCCCTAGTTACCTGTCCCGCCCTCCCACAGGACGGGACAGGATCAACGCTGTGGGAACATATACACAGTCCCTAAGCTGCCCGCACCGGCAGTGCCCCGGCGCTAGACAGCGCCCTCTGGATCGCAGACACCGCGTGGTGCAGCTCCGCCGCATCATCGCTGCAGCTCACCAATACTGGCCGCGCACCGAGGCGCTGGCCGCCAGGTAGCTGCCGGGGGCTGGCGGAGCGGCTCTGGCTGCTGGCGCCGCTTTCCCGGGTGGCGCGCCGGCTTGTGCGCAGCTCCTGCCGAAGCCCCATGAGCTCAAACTCCGCCTGCGCCAGCATGGTCTTCTGGACTGCCAGCTCCGAGTGCAGCTCGTCCACCTGGGCATCGCTTGGCGTCTCGTTCATCCCGGCTCCGGCAAGGCTCTGTGCCGTCTTGTGGACCAACCTGAGCCTGGCAACCTCCTGCTCCAGCTCTGCCTTCTCCACGTGGGACCGGTGCGCTGCCTCCTCCAGGTGCTTCACTTTCAGCTGAGCCTCCTCAAGCTCGGCGTCGAGACACCTGTGCATGCCACGATCCAAACACATGCATGAGTAAGGACGGGGATCGAGCCCCAGTGACTACGCATTACGCATCTCCATAGAGCGTAGGACGAGTTACAGCGTAGAAGAGATGTGTACCTGTTGGTGGCGTCCAGCGCCCAGTTCCGGGAGGCCAACTCCTCGCGATCCGCAAACAAGCGTCGCAGCAGCCCGCGAAGGGTCTCAGGGTTGGACTCTGACTCGATGCGGCTGAGGTCGACAGGGGGAGCCGCAGGCCCCGCCCGGGCCACCTTTAAAGCGGATCCCATCTTTGCTGATGGCCCATCAAGTGGCGCCGTCACTGCTGCTGCTGCTCGCACTGTCGGGGCAGCAGGACGGCGGCCCTTTCCCTGTGGTATGTCGCAATTGGTGTCAGCAACACTGTATCGCCATGCAGCATCAGCAGACCCCGCCGTTGCGCAATGAGGCGCATCGGGCAGACCTCACCTTGAGCCAATTCCATCTGCTGCCCGGGGCGGATTTCTGTATGTCCACGTCCTCGGAGTCAGAGGAGGCCAAGACGCAAAGCAAGTGGGCTTTGTCGATATGTGTTGGCGTACTCGCCGCCTCGTCGATGCCTTGAGAGTTAGCATCGTCAAATGGGTTCCACCGCTTCTTTGTGAGAGAGTTGGGCTCGGCACATGCCGTGTCGTCGAATGGGTTCTCAAAGTCGCCATCGCGCAGGGAGCAGTCCTTGCTCCTCTGCTCAGGGATTTCCGACACTGCAACACTGTCGACGGACATCTCGCTGAGGTACGACCCGCAGCTGAACAGCTGATCTGGCATGACAGGCAATCGGACATGGTCTCCGCGCTGACATTCACCTGCAGCCGCACACCACTCACTCAGCTACTACTCTGCGCACACATAGGTCAACATCTCCCTGCAAATGCTGCCAGGCACCCCTCCCGATGTCATTACAGACATGAACATGTGTATTGGTTTGTGTTCCCTGTTTCATTCCGCAACATTTACTGCGCGCATGGCTTCTCAGCATAGCCATATGTAAGGAAATGGTATTCGCTACCATAGCAGAGCCTTCGACGAGGACCTGTCAGATCTGCCGAATTGAAAATACCGCATATTGCGACGACATTCGCTGTTCGAGGTTGGCAGAACGGGATGCATGCATTAAATCCCAGCAATGCAACGTACTGTTACGGTACATGAGGACATCAATTACAACGCGTGAAGCGTCTCTTGTGCGTGACGAGTGCAGACGACCGGTAGCATTGTGCCGGTGCCCTGCGGCTTCTTCGAGTGGGCCGAAACATAGCTGGGAGCACAGCGCGAGCAGCCGTACCTTCAGAATGCAGTCTGTCGTCACCGAAAGGAGAACCGTTTGTGCGCGGGGCCGTTGCGGGTCGGAGCAGAACTCGGACAGGTCAAGAAGTGCACTGCCGACCTTGCGCATCTTTTGCCCCTCCCCTGCTGCGCCTAAGATAATCAACTCGCAGGGCTTGGGCACTGCCGTGCCATCAGCGCGCTTGTAGATGGTCAGTTCGAGCGCGAAGCTGTGCCCCCAGTGCGCCGCGCCATCGGCGGATGGTACTGCCGGTGACGACTGCAGACGTCGGCGACCACTCCGCCTGCTGCCGCGCCGCAGCTGCACCTCGGCGAGCTGCACCCACGCTGGCAGGCCGTCCGCATTCGATATCCGCACATTAACCACCCATTTCTCCGCGGAGGACGCCGCCTTGAGCCGTTTTCCCAGGGACGACACCATGATCGCGCGTGCTGTGCTGCGCAACCACCTGCTGCTTGGATTCACTGAACGGGCTTGTCGCGGAGGACCAGATCCTGAAGGGAGTTATCCCACTATGGTGCAGTTGGCCGAGCCAGCATCAATGGGTGGACTTGTCGACGAGGAGCTGTCCTTTGCTTGGCTTGGGTCGCCTGTTAGCTAACCACCGACGGCAGCTCAGTCGTTTTTCTTTCCTAATTATTGGAGGGTCCAACGACCGCGGGGCGGGGCGAGGCACCCTCGTACTCGCTCGTAACGATCGACCGGCAGCACCGTGGATAACTCAACTCCTCGGCGAGCCGGCGTCAGCGCGGCCTGTCTGTATGGTTGGCCGCGTGGGACTGAATGTGGCCTGGGTGGTGCGCGAGAGAGGCACTGCGTATACAAACGAGCCTGCAAGTCGCCGGGCAGAGATTGTGTGCTGTGCCGCGGGCTGTCGTCAAGTGTCGTCGACCGATGTTCGACCGCCGATATTCAGTCGTTTAATTTGGCGCAGAGCACCAGCTGCTCCGTATCGCAACGAAGTTGTCAGTTCCGCGCTACTTCCACACAGGTGTGCCGGAGAATGACAGCGCCTGGCAAGTGAACGACGGTACGTACTGTATAGTCGCTACTTCTTGCTGCCCCTATATTTAGCGGCCCGCTGAGAGTGCTGCTGATGGGTCGTGCTTGGCGATCATATTGCAAGCAGTCGGCATGGCCCGCAATGCCCCGCGGCGCGCGAGATATGGCGCGAGACGGAGTCTCATCAAGCACCGCGGCTTACATAACATACTCATCCTACAAGTACTGGTGTGAATTCCAGAAAGGGCAGTAACAAATAATCCACCTACTACAAAAGTAGTACCAGAAAATAAACACTGCAAGCCGCCTAAAAGCGGCCTACAGGTACCGGTACCCGAGTGCGTGTGCCGCGCTGCGAGTACTATCATGCCACAGTCTGGCGGCCGATATGACGCACGTGATTACGTAATAATCCCATACTAATTGATGAATGTAGCGCTACTATGAATGTACCGGGCACACCTCGTACCAGGTACCCGTAGCACTGGGTTTTCTGCAAGCATAGACGCTGCGCAAGGGTTTCGCTTTTGCCAGTCCAGTCCTGGGACAACCAAAGAAATAAGACCCCTCCTACGGTACGCGTAGCGACCGATAAGTCATCATCTAAAGTGTGATACATTTATATTAATCGATGTATTGACAATAATTCGACGACCGGATGAAGACTCCCCGTTACAATAATGTACTACTAGCGACTAATAGTCGCTTATATTCTTCTTTTACTACCGATATCGCACCGGTACGAGGAGAAGCAGCAACTACAGCGCATCACCAGCTGCGGCACAGCTTCGCGTTGCGCGGCTCGGCGCCTGTGGTTTGGAGTTTAGGGTATTAGGGCTAGCGAGATGAGGGATACAGTACCAATTATTCTAAATCGGTCAGGGCACTAATACTACGACCCTGGTCCGACGTATGGAACAAGGTCACCCACGCGCTCAGTATAGAGGCCTCGACGAATCCCCTGGACGACCCTATCTCGTCTCGGGCTGCCGATGATTTATAATGATCTCAATGTGAGTACATACCATTGGCACTTCATACCAGTGAAGCGGCGGCTGGCGGCTGGCGATGCCTGGTCGGTGGCTGCCGTGGATGTTCCCGCCTCCGTTGGCCCGTAGCTGGATTTCCTTCTGGATTTCTGTATGGATTTCTTGAATGTTGCGTCTAGCACACGTAATCATTGGCACTTCATCCCTGTGCTGCCCATGCCGTTCATCTATGAGTTCTACCACTTCCAAATAATGTACAAGTAGCCGATGTACTGTGGCAGACATTTCATAGATTGATATACACATACTTGGGACATTGCAGATACACCAAAGCAATGATGGCTTCCGCTCATGCACACCCATCTCGCACAAGTGAGAATCATCATGGTACAAGACACAATGCTGGGAATCAGCCGCTGACACTATCTGAGCTGGCAACCTAATCAATGGGTAACGATGAGGTTGCTGTCATGAGAGGTCGCAACAACGCGGCAATTGCACAGGCGGCAACGCCGGCAGCCAATAGGATCACACGATCAGCAGGACCGCAGTTCCCGGATTTACTGTTGTTTGTGACGCAAGCAAGCGGTGACCTCGGTGGCCAGCCACAGGTGCAAGCATCAAGAGGCAATGCCAACGTGTTGGCTCTGCGCATCATCACTTACATCTAGTGACAGCCTAGGGCGCTTCACCGCTAGTTGATGGCCCGCATGACAGGCATGGGCGTGCTGGCGCGCGCTTCATAGCGGTACAGTGCAGTGCGTCGTGGCCATCTTCCCAAGCCTGGCCTGCTGCTCCTTGAACATCGTCTTGAGCTCCTTCTTGGTGGCACGCGCCATCCTCTGCGCGGCGTGGGCGTTTGGGAGGTGTCAGGCAAAGGGCACCCAGGTGGCAGTGGCAGTTGCAGCAAGCTCATGTGATGCCTAGGACTGCCCCCAGGGGGGAGGAGATCAGCGAGGGGTGCACGCATGGGGAGTGGAGACGGCACCTGGGCCTCCTTGACCGCAGCCTTGCGCGCCTTCTTCCCGTCTTTCGACTCGCCCTTCCGGCGCGCGGTGGAGGTCGCCACGCTGAAGGTCTCGCTCGCGTCGTCCGAGGAGCTGGAACCCGCGCGGTCGTGCAGGATCGGCAGCCCCGTCTTGTTGGAGAGCCGGATCTTACCGCCTGTCGCAGCATCCCCGCACACCGAGCGCGATTGAGCTGCTCTGTCCAGCCACGCCAGGCATGCCTCTCAACGGATCATACACCTTGCCGCAACTAACTAAATGATCGATGATACCGTAGAATCAAATACGGTTCGCGCAGGGCAAAAACATGAATTGTTTTGCGCCTTTGCGTCCGAATATTAATTCGTGGTGTATTCGCACTGTATTCTGACCTATTTCTCCGGTTTAATCGTGCTGGTGCGGTGCGGTTTAACATCCATAAGCATATTCCACATACGTACATTCAATTCGGCTCTCGGGCCCCACAAGTAATGAATCCCTTTGCAGCACCGAGTCCTGCGTTCAAGTGATATGGTAAACTCTGACAGATTTCGGGATCAATGTGGTCCTCCTCTCTTCGCAGGGGGGGTCAAGCACAATCGTACAGTGCCAACCGCAAGCATGGTGGTCATGGGGTGCACAAGGCAATGTATGCGACGGAAATGCAGAGCGCATATTATGTGATACACCGCATGTGTGCGTGTGCACGAAACGACGGCCGCGGCGCACACCTTGGGCGGCAGGCTTGGCGCGGCGCGGCTCGCTGATCTTGCCGGGGTGGTTCTCCATGTTGGAGCGCAGCGACAGCACACTCTCGCAGTCCCACCGCTCCTGCGGCTCATCGTCAAAGTGGCGGGTGGGCGCCTCGGGGAGGCCTTCCCGCTCCGGGAGCGCCGCGTACTCGCGGCCGTACTCCTTGGCGCGCTCCCGCGCCGCCAGCGCCTCGTCCAGCTCCGGGTCGCCGCTGCCCCCGGGCACCAGCGATTTCTGGCGCGGCACAAGTCACCACGCGACTCTCAGTTTCGAGCGCAACAACCAAAAGCAGGCACTGGACAGCGCGGCCAGCTCTGTCAGGGCATGGACTAGCCCAAGTGGAAAGACCTTCTGCGGAATCATAATACGGGGATTCACAATAATCCGACTTCAGGCCACACGGTTTCATTCTGCATCCAATGGTTCCCAAGGGAAGGCAGTGAGTATCTGAGAATATGTCACGGGATTGCGTGAGGATACGCCCTCCTCACGGCCGTCAGAAAGAAGCGGCACCGGCCTACCCTGGAGGTTGGGAGGATGGGGGGGGGGGGGGGGGGGGCTCACGTTTTTCTCGATAAATTCATCCAGGATGCCCTCAAAGTGGGAGATGTCCGACACCCCCGCCATGCCGCCCTCGTCGTCGTCGTCCAGGTCCCCGATCTGGTCCTCGTCGTACTGAAACGCCAGCCGCTCAAAGCGCTCGTCGATCATGGCGAGCTGCTCGTTGCGGTCGTGCCGCTCGCGGCGCCAGTAGGAGGAGGCCAGCGAGGCGCCGTCGCCCTTGTACCCAGGGTACCCCCGGATGCCGCCGTGCTCGTCGTCATCACTGCCCGACTCGATGCCGCTGCTTACACCATCCCCACCCTCCTCCTCCTCATCACTCTCCTCCTCCTCCCCTTCACCCGCGCCCGCCGCCGCCGCGTCCCACTCTGTCGCCTGCAGCACAAACTCGTCGTCCAGCATCTCCGCGTCATACTCCTCCTCCTCCTCCACCTCCTCCAGCGCCGCCATCGCTTGCTCCAGCTCGCTCAGCTCCACTTTGCCTGACGCCCAGCACGCAGCCGCACACTCAGCCCCCCCTGGTGTCCCACCTCCCCCCCCCAACGTTACGCGCAGACTGCCGTCAAACAGAAGACTGCAGGCGTAGGTCCGACCTTCGCCGCGCACCGCCTTCACCTCTTTGGAAAAGGCCGTCACGCCGGCCGCCACCTCCTCTGCCTCATCCTGCGACACCAACCATGAACTCGGCTCAGGCGGTGCGGAGCCTCACATGGGGCTGCAGGTTAAGAAAAGATACAAACAGTCATGAGTGAATGGCTGGTCAGAGGGGGAAAGGGGGGAGAGGGCGCGTCTCACGTCGTCGGCGGCCTTGCCATGCAGCACCAGCTTGGAGGCGTCAACTGTCTTCTGGTCAGAGACCGGGATGCGGGTGGGGGCGTTCACAGCTGGGATGAACACGCTGGGCCCCGCCACCTCCTCGTCAACCAGTTGCACCGTGTCCGCCTGCTTGCCGCCCGCCGGCTGCTCGTTGGCCACCAGGCTGCTGGCGGTGCCGCCGCCCACCACGCGCATGTGCTTGGTGTAGTCGTACCCGTCGTCCGGCATCCCCAGCGACACGATCTCGCGCCGCCGCGCGTCGTCCCCGACCTTGTTGGTCTCCGCGGCATGCAGCCAGGCGAGCGGATGGCTCGCCGGCCAGCGCCCCTCATCGCCGTCGGCCTGCGCTTTTGCCTCTTCGGCGCCCGCCTCGCCGGAGGCGGGCACCAGCACGCGCTCCGGCCCGCCCGGCGCGTCGGCGGCCTGCTCCTGGCTGCGGAAGATGAGGCTGTAGGTGGTGGCCGTCTTCTTGTCGATGAAGGACTTCTTCTTCCCCATCCTGACTGCCGCGCGCTGGCTGGCTGCCTTGGGGTGTGCCGGCGGCAGTGGTGGCGCGCGCGCAGGGAAACTCGAAGCTTTCGACGGCCTGACCGGGCTGTGTCGGCCGGCGCGCAGCCCTCGAAGCGAGGACGGCGCGGCGTGCGGAAAGGGTATACAGAGGCAGGAACTTGGGTCTCCGGCAGGGAGCGCGAAAGCAGCGTCGTCAACCAGATCTCGCCTTGTTCTTCGTCGGTAGTCCTGGCTTGGTGTCGGCAGGCGGGAGCGACGTTGTGGTTGTCCTGAATATGTGCTCCTGGGTCTGCAAGTGGCGACGTCGGCGGCGCGGCGCAGTGCTGGCGGCTCGCGGCCGCTCCGCCGCCGCGCCGTCGACCGGCGCACATATCGACGCGCGCAGCCGCGCTGCTGCGCGCGCGCCGCTGGGTTGGCACAAATTAGGTTATAATCATGGTGGTGTACTGTAGCCGCCCTGCCCTGCTTCACACTAGACGTGTACAGGTACTGTACCCTGTATGCAGGCCTGACAGCGCGAGAAAACCCTATCAAAATCCTATAAACAGTACAAACCCTTATCTCCATACATTAGATCTTGCATATCCCATAAATTCCTCAGTACAGGCAGGCGGCGGAGGATTCCTGTTGGTATCCCCATACCCTGTATTCCTTACTACAGCCCGGGGAGAGGCCTCTTGATAGTCCAGACACGCTGCGGGCTAGACAGCCTGGCCTCCGCGGGTCTGCCTCTCGGCATGAGACCACCACCGCGGCTGGGTCCTCTGTACACTACGGTGAGTGGGGCTTGCTGCGTAGTGGTCGAATTATTCGTCCCTTCCTCTCCCTCTCTCATCACTCGTCTCTTTCTCTAGTAGCGACTAGTCCGTGTTCATACCAGTCGCAGTCCGCATTATTACTCCCTATTTGTCCTTCCCTTGCGGCCCGTGGTCCGCAAGTACTCTTCTGAACTAGTCTAGCTGACAAAAAGAAGTCGCAACACAATGTTCTGCCCCGTGGTCGACTCGGTTGAGCCGGCTGACACCGCGACTCTTTCACGCACTACAGCCCACACATATTCAAGATTTATTGCCCGTGTGCTCACGCCACAGGCCACAGAGAACGTTAAGAGGACCTGCGAAGGGTCGAGATTCTACTCGAGATGGGAAGTGTTGCGAGTCGCTGCGACGGACCGCCTCTCGCCCTGCGACCACTACCCGCTCGACGCGAGCGGGGCTAGCAGTTGGTGGCCGAGCAGCTTGCAGGGATGCCCGACGATCCAAGCTGGCGGGGCGTTCTGAGGTGCGTGAGCCGCGCGGCGCGAGACGGAGTGGACGGCCAGCCCGCCAGCCGCAGCATGAACCCACTCACCTTCGTGGGCAGGTGGGAGCTGCTGGCGTGTGTGGCGTACAAGGGCTGCCGTCGAACGCGTCCCGCACAGCCTTGCGCACGCCCCACGAAATGCCTGGTGGGCAGTCGAAGGGCGAAGACAGCCGTGTTTTCCGTCGGAGGCAATAACCTGCGTGTGCTGTGGGGGCTGGGGTCCCGCGCCTGGAAGGTGATGCAGCCGATTCTCATCCGTAAGGATTATACCGGGACCTGGAGATGCTACAGTGGCTGTGCGCGCAGGGGCTCCATGCAGATGGTTGCATACCGTAAACGCACTTGTTGTATCGCGTTTGCCCGTCGTGGGTATCTGGCGGTGCTAAACGGCGAGATGGCTCTGCCCCCTGGGATGAGGAAGCGCGGGCTGCAACCTGGGCGCGGGCAGCGTACGGAGGGCGTCTGCAGGTGGTACGAGTACAGTTGCTGAGGGCGCAAGTCTTCCGTCTGGGATGAAGACACCTGCCATATGGGATCCAAGGGACGGCAGCTGGACCTGCTGCAGTGTGGCCAATGCAGGAATCAGGACGGTGTGAATTTGATCCCTCCAGCCTGTCTCTCCAAAATGTCGAATGTACGATTGAACTTCGATAAAGACACAGCCGTAGGTGGCTCCGTTCGTACTAGCTGAGACTGATTGTCAGCTCATATAAATGTGCATCCGTACCTGCCCACGACACTATCAGACCCCCATGCCCGGGCCGGGAATTGGCCTGTACAATGATTATCGCGTTGTATTCCGTCTTGCCGTTGCACCATCTGTGTTCGTTCTCCCGCGGTTAGGGAGTCAACACATATCACTATCATGCAGCGATGCCGACGTGTCGCAATACAACCACAATCAAGAGAGCAGATTATAGGGCATTTGATAGGTTATAGAGCGCATGCGTGTGCACATTCGTACTGCCTCTCCCGTCCATGTGTATATATAGCCTACATTTATGCCAGAATTCGCCCGCTCCGTGCATAAACAGACATTTCATTGCTGGGTCGCCCTCCATGCGAAAGGACCGAAGCAAATGACAACTCCCTAATGCATATTGTATTACATCACGAAGAAGACGCACACTAAGGCGCCTGCGTCCTCAGCCCTCCACCTTCCGAAGGCAATGCTACATGAACACGGTGCCGATAAACCCCATATTCAAATATATTAATGAATTCTGTATCACGTATTCGACGATCTTTCTGGCCGGCTAAGAATTGTGGCGCTGCGCCTGATGCGATATCGAATGGGCGTTAGGCCCCAGAGATGACCCGACTACGGTCAACCTCAGTGTCCTGCGTTGAGGCCCCGTGTCGATAGCCTCTCTCTCTCTCTCTCTCTCTCTCCAGCCCGTCCTCGTTCAAGAACTCCGCTCGTTCCCGCTACGATAAGTGCCTCGCGTCAGGAGGTAGCAGCGCCTGCGCCTGCCCATTGAGGTAGATGGCCTGCGCCGTGGCGAGCCGCCCCAGCCGCTGCATCGTCTCGCCGCCGCCCTGGTCGCGCGACGAGTCGGAGCCGTAGCTCATCAGGGACACGCCGCTGCCGCCGAGCGGCATGTACACGCCGCCGCCCACGGCCGCCGCGGCGCGGTCCTCCGGTGCGCCCGCCCCTCCGTGCCGCTGCTGCTGCGCCACCTCCACCATCTCCACGGACGTCGGCCTGCGCGTCTGACCCAGGTTGATGAAGGGCTCGGGGGGGAAGCGTCCGCGGCGCAGTGCCGGGCTCGGGACGGGCACGTCGGGGTTGTCCGTGTCGGAGTCCCCGTAGTCGCTCGCGCTGTTCTTCCGCAGCAGCGGGGTCGCATTGGCCTGCTGCTGCTGGCTGCTTGCCGCCAGCTCCTGCAGGGCGATCAGACGAATGCGAGTCCGTTGATGCCTCAGCCTCCCTACTGAAAAGCTCAGTGTAATTATTAAATGCATATAAAGTTCTACATTTTAAAAGATATACGGGTGCAGACCCACCCATCACAAATATTATTATAAGCTTTGTGTTGGGCATGCAGGCGGTCTATTAATCAGAACATTCGCTGTAGTTTTGTCTAGATTGGACCGCAAGCAGGTAGGGCAGGTTTCTATTCGCACTAATCATATTTTACCGCGTCGGCACCCATGTGTATTGAAATGTCCGCCCGTGCAACAAACAAAGCAACACTTCTAAACATATATATTGATGGTAGAGGATGCGAATATGAATTTTTAGTCCTATAACGATATGACCCTATAACGATCATACATATATATACTAACCCTATCATATATGCGTATTGAAACCCTAAACGATGCTTGGTTGAGGAAAGTCCGAATAGCCCAAGTGCCGACACGACCCGAGAATCGCGATAAGCAGTGTATGGGTGACGCGAAGCATGGCGCGCGGAGCACCTCTATCCTCCGCATCAGCTCCTCGTGAGACTTGTCGATGCGGTCCTTCAAGCTGCGGTACATCTCGGGCACCGTCATGTTCTTCAGCTGGTGCGCCGCGCGGCCGTCCACGCTGAGCGCACACATTGGGGTTACGTCAGCAGGGCCATGGGGCGCGGCGCCGGGGCCATCTTGGCGCTCGTGGGAACGGGCCGTCCTGTACCTCTGTGGCTTCATCTCCAGGATGTGCAGGTACGTCGGGGTCCACGCCCTCTTCCACATGCCGGTCAGCTCCAGCATCGTGTCAATCTCATCGATCAGCTCTGCGCGCCGCAAACGAGTCGTCAAGTAGTCAAGCAGGCTCGGGGTTTGCAATGATATTGGAAACGTGTGTCCATCATCCTAGTGATGACTGCGATATAGCGACCATCACAACTAGGATTTCGCAAATCATCTGGCAATACGGGTACTGGCACAAATCATAAGAATATTAATGAGTCATGAATGCTCATTGTAGTCGCACTGCCGCGCTAATGGCACGATTTAATCGGGTTTGCATGATGTCCTAATGACAGTGAATGGTTTCGCCACGTCGCGCCTTGCCATTATAAGCATGATGCATATAATCATGAAAAGAGTGTGAGCCCCAGAAGTGGTCTAAATGGCAAGTAGCACAGCGGTAATGGTTATCTCAGGAACTTACCGGCCCGTCGCCGCAGCTGGTGCGCCTTCCCCTGCTCCATCACCTGCGCGGGAGGGGGACAGGTGACATAATTCGGGAGTCGGTGGTGCCGCAGCGCACTGGGCGGCAGCCGGGATGCGCCGTACCGCGGCGGCTCCACTGTGCGGGCGTTTCGCGAGCTATTGGGATCGCAGGCGGTTATCGGGCGGCACGCGCAAGAGCGACGCGCATACCTGCTGGAAGATCTGCACCACCACCGCGAGCAGGACGTTGATGAGCACGATGCTCACCACCACCTCGTAGATGAGGAACAGCGCCACGGGCGACGTGCCGTGCTCGCTGCGGTACATGTCCGCGACGTTCACGCCCGCTCCCTGAAGAAGGACGCAGCTGCGCATCAGATTTACACGAGCCAGCTTTCGCCAGAGCTGATACAAACGTACCATACACACATACATGCTTCATGAAACTTATTTATGCACACATGTAGATGTATGTTACATGTATATATTATATACATAGAAAATATACAAAACATATACATATAATAAATATTCACCTATGCAAGTAGGCGCATGATGGTGCATCTAAAGACAGTCACAGTATGACTCATCATAAGCTGATGATACATTTCAAGTCATCCCCAGCGCCCAGCCATGTCTGGGGACCCACCGCAGTCATGGTGATGAGCGTGACGACGCTGCGCCACAGCCCGCGGAACTCCTGCGCCGTATGGTCGTGCCGGAACAGGGTTGTGTACGCCAGGGAGAACCCAAAGATCTGCAGGGGCAGTCGCAGCGGGGGCTCAGAGTCACTGAGTAGCGGTCGTGTGATGGGGTCTCGGGGCCGGTCTCGGGCAGAGACAGCCGGCAGCCGCAGCGTACAATGAAGGCCAGGAAGATGAGCATCGCCTTGGCCTGCCAGAACACATTCCCCAGCATCTCCATCGGCTCGAAGTTGCCCAGCTTGAAGCCCCTGTGCAGCGACGGCAGACAATGAGATCGCTTCAAATGATCTATGAATGGCAATGATTGGCGCAGCCCGGCGCAACCCTGCCACACAAGGTCGAGCTGCCCGTTCCCTGGATTGACCAGACTTCCAATCACAATGCGCAGTTGAGTATGATGATGGCATCATCACAGCACCCTGATGGCAGGATGGGGCATTATGGCCTTATTGCTCTGATCGTCATGTGAGTTCGTCGTCATTGCTCTGGTCGCATCTGTAACTTTCCTACAGATATACTTTACTTTACTATATATGTAACTTAACTTAGTACGCTATCCTCCAACTTGGAGAATGGCTCGATTGCTGCATGATGTCTGACAACTCCTGGGGCGAAACGTTATCAAATGGTCCATGTTTGCGCACTCATACCCAGCCCTGTCAAAATTAAATGCCATGCTGAACATATATAAGCGGAAATCCAGCCTCGACAAAGCAAACCACCAACATTATGGACGAATCTAAATTCAATGATTCGTCCATGAAATCGATGGTCGATGGTCGCGGCTCACCGGAAGAACTGCGACAGCCGCACCCATAGGAGCAGCAGTTGGACGGCCACCAGCACGTCAAAGTTGAGAAAGTCGTCGCGCTCGCGGTCCGACGTGCCGGGCCCTCCCACCGCGAGCACCACGAGGATGAGGTACTGCAGGCTCAGCATGGCGACGTCCATGGCGCTGTGCATGCGCGCGACGGAGTAGTACAGCCCATACTCGCGGATGGTACAAACCTCGATGAGCGCAAAGGGGACGGAGGCGAAGGTGCTGACCGCCAGGAAACCCAGCCCAAAGTTGCGCCAACAGAGGTGGTCGGCGCAGCCGGAGGCGTCGCCGAAGTGGTTGCTGTTAAGGACGAACACAAAGCCGGAGAAGCCGAGCACCCACAGCAGGTACACGCACAGCTGCAGCACCATGATGCTGGACGCGTACGCGCGCCACTTGTACGAGATCACCGCCCGGATCACCTGCGGCACAGGCAGAACCCACCGGGGTGAGGGGGCATCGTCATTGGCTACGGGGGAGCGTGCATCCAGAGGGGCCCGGCAGGCGCCCGGGTCGCCGCAGTGCGCGCACCTTGAGCTCAAACACGGTGACGTCGGCCGCGCCCGCCCAGGTGCGCCGGAGGATGGGCGTGAGCAGGCCCTTCTCCCCCAGGTGGCACACGTTCTTCAGCGTCACCACGGACGCCTCCAGCGTGTGGCTCGACTCCCACCCTGGCACGCGCACGGCGGCACCGTTTCATCCACCCCCTCCGCAACTACGGGTGCCAACGCGCCTTCATTCAATACCCCGTGATACAACCCTCGGGTCGGGGCGGCATGCAAGCTGTGGGAGCATGCGCCATAGCTCCGGTACGGGTGCCAGGCGCGGTGATAAGAACACTGCGAAATAAGCCTGTCCTGCCTGCCAGAGGTCGAATGTAAACGAAACTATAGCGCAACTACATAGCATGTGTTCTTATCGGTTGCACGCAAGCTCAAATTTGAGGGCTATAGTACCCGCCTAAAAGGTCCTCATAGGTGTGTCGGCATTGTACAGGTTTGCATATCTTTGACCTCTTTCACTGGCAGGGCAGGTTCGTGTTCGCAGCATTGGGATTACCGTACTTGCACCCGTAAGCCCCCCCCCCCCCCTCTCCCCCCCCCAGCTGCGGCGCAGAGAGATGACGGCAACGACACTGGAAGGGAGGAAGGGGGGGTTACCATGCAGGATGCGCTTGCGCTTGGCCACCGGCTGCGTGAGCGCCGTCTTGGCCTTGCTCAGGATGGCGGCGCTCTTCTTGCTCGACCTGGACGACAGCACGCGCCGCCACATGCGCCGCCAGTCGCTGGCCGGCCCTGCGGCCGCAGCCTCAAAGTCCGGCCCCACCTGGTACTCTTGCCCCATCGTCAGGAAAATGTCCTTGTTGAGGTGAAACTCCAGCGCCACCTGCCACCGCGCCCAGACCGGCGCCGCATCGTCAAAGAAGCATGCATTACACCATCAATACCACGACACCGTTGTCGTCACGGTGTCGCAGCATTAGTTACCCCCCAATGCCGGTCCAACAAGCAACGAGCCTCGGTTTTGCGGCATCGACTTGGAGCATCCATGCAGCTTGCTTTGGCACATTCTGATTCGATCATGGATACACCTGTATCTGTTTCCCTCGGCGAGGGAGGGGGGGGGGGGGGGGACTTAACACACATACCAATAACACACATACCAATCATTATGTGTTATTTAGTGACAATTACATATCTGTACTAATTGACCACAGAGAGAAAGAGACTCCATCTCAAGAGGTGTACACTGGCTGAAGGCCGTCATATAACAGCTGTGCAGTGTCGGAAAGCCCCGACACACAGCAATCGCATCATCATTGCGATGTTGCCTATTTTGAAATCTTTTCTAATGCAAATGATTACCAATCATTACGCATGCATGACGCCCCATCTATGCAGCCCCCCCCTCCCCTCCCCCAATCCACCCCTAACCCCATCCCTTTTAGTGCATGCACATACGCACCCACCCACCCTCGGCGGACCAGCTGGCACTCACCTTGGAGGCAACCTGCAGCTCGCCCAGCTTCTGCACCCCGTACTTGGACAGCCAGCCGATGACATTCTCCGGAACTTCCTCTATCTGCCCGTACGTGGTTGCAAGAGGGGGCGGAGGACCCGGGGCACGTGAGCGAGGGGAGGTGGAGGTGTGTCAGCGGCTCAGAGCTCAGTCCACGGCATCTTGCCGCGTGGCAAGGGCACGCCGTGCCATGGTCGTGGCATGGGCCGATGCCGGCGGGCAGCCGAGCAGTCCTCGGGCGCCGACTCGGAAACGAGAACCAGACCGCTGCGAGTACAAACCAGGGTTGGGCATAAGTGACCCCTGGGTCGCTTATGTCATAACATAAGTACTTATGACATAAGTACATAATTATGTTATGATCCGGCATAAGCGGAATTATGCCTTATGTTATGACATAATTTTTGAATAATTATGCTTATAACATAATTATGCCATAATTTATGGCATAAGAAGTGAGGAAGTGGCCGAAATACACCGCCACCGCGACCTTTGTATTATGTCAGCTCGTACTTGGGGAACAGCTTGGAAGCGTTACGATAGTGCCAGCTCAGCCATCGGCTCAGCCCACGTCTTGGCGTTCAGCTCCTCCACAGTCGCACAGAACGGCCCCTCTCTCGGAAACTTCGGGTGCAGCTGGTTGGTTTTCGAGCCGAAACACAAAATACAGCATATTCCCTCTCCAGCGGACGAGCCATCCACAATCTCGCAGTCGTCAGCCTCCCGGGAAGAGTTGTCGACGAATGAGCCCCAGTAAGGCGACTTCCTGCGGGTCGCGTGCGATCCCCAGGACGCCTTAAGATTATTCTTCACCGGCTCAATCCGTGCGCGCGCGCGGCGAATGCCCTCAGCAGTTCGTGTGTCCGAAGCGCCGCGTTCAGCCTTATCGGAAGCCGGGAAGTTCGAATAATCGTCGGCTGTTGGGGCGGTGGTGGTGGCAGCAGCCGCAACGGGTGGTGCGGCGGCGGGTGTCTGCTCACTAATGGCGGGTGAGGAGCCGCCATCGCCCGTACCGGAGCAAATCTCGCTGCGAACCGCAGTATGGCTTGACAGTACGGAGCTTCCAGCGCATGTAGACGTGGCGGAGCCCGTCAACGTTGCCTCGTCCTTGCCCGTTGGGGGTGTTGGTGTAGTCATGGCGGGCGCCTGTGCGCCTGCTGGAAAGGTGCTGGATAGCGATCCGGCGGGAAGATTGCCTCTGCGACGGTCGTCTGTGTGCCGGCATCACGAGTAGCGCTATATTACTTATAATTTCGTACTATCGCGCCTCGTACAGAAACACCTCGTACATAGGTACTGTATCTACGAGCAGTACGCAGTCTGCGGGCGAGCCAACTGCGGGTTTTATCGGCACTTATGCCGGGCACTTATGCCTGGGACTTATGCCGATTTTCGATGGGACTTCCTCATAAGCATAACCACTTATGTTATGTCATAACATAAGTTTCCCGGAATAACTTATGCCTTATGCCCAACCCTGGTACAAACCCGCCGACACGCAGGTACCTGCCAGATTACGCCAAATACAGACGAAACTGTGTTGTGGCGGAACTCCTGCGACTGTTCCTGTAAGAGTAGCTTCCATGCAATCTCAATTTGAGGCTCATATATGGGATACGGGTTTTGCTTTGGCACTTGCTTCGGCACCCCTGTCCCGACCGGTCAAAGGCGGTTGGAGGAAACCAAGACCAGTCCGCAGCCAACCCGACCACGGGTAGCGGCGGCGGGGCTTCCGGGCCGTGCACCCACCAGCCGCTGTATGGTCACGTCGCCAGGCGCCTCGAGGTCGTCCTGTGACGCATACCCGCCGTCGTCGTCGCTGTCATCGGCGGCGCCCGGCAGCAACCTGCCGCCCCGCTCGACATCCATTTCGGCACTTCGCCGCTCAGCGCTCAGCACAGCGCCGGCGCACGCACCCGCCGCAGGCTCGCGTAGGTGGGAAGTTCCGCACAACCGGAGTACTGCACAATATGGCCGGTAGCCTTATATGGAGGCTTGTGCGGGCTTTTGAGCTGCGTGCTAGCTCAACAAGCTGCAACACGGGGCGCGGGCGGGCGTTGCTGAGCAGTGCTGTTGCCAGGAGCTACCATACTGGTGGTAGTCGCGACGTTACTGGTAGCGACTAGTCGCAGCAGGAGTATACTACAGGGTACTCCTGGTCGCAGCGCGCAACGTGCAGTCAGAGTGTTATAGGATGATCATGTTTCATTTATGAGATATGAGATACCCTCACCTGTAAGATCCTTGGTCGTATCTCACGCGCAGCACACGCACCTCAAGCACACCCGCCTGTAGTCATCCGCGCATTTCCGCCCCCCAAGGCCGGGCCGCCGGGCAATGGGCGGCAGGACTGGCGGCAATGAACAGGGAAACTTCACTTGCGCAGCAACTCGTCTAGCAAACGACGGCCCTTGAGGCAGCGGTATAGTTGCGAACGAATAGAGACCATATACAGTGATAGATGATGCATCTCAATTAATACGTATGAGGTATAGCAAAGGAAGCCAATATATTGAAAAGAAATCACCCTGACGATTGAAATATCGATAATATAATTCGGTATACTATACGTGTATCTGTATATGCCAATTCGATTACATCGGTATCCCGATAAATACCGGTATAAATGCCTTTTGTTTATTAAATTTGTCATTATTTTAAATATATGTAAGATGCTGCCTCGGCACTCATCATGAGCAGCAACTTTCGAATAAAACAAAGCGCGTCGCCAGCCCAGCGCTTTCTGGATGTACATATAGCGACTAGTCGCTGTAAACTTAAACATTGCCCAGCAGCAGCAGCAAAAATGATATGAGCCGTCGTAGACTACACGCAACTGTTGCCGGTCGCACTGTCCCGGCCGGGCCCTACACCCACCTTGACAGGGCATGCTTTGCCCCAATCATACGAAGGGGATGGGCCAGGAGTAGAAAGCCATGATGACGCGATATGTTGTAAACCGTGCGAAGTTGCCAAGGATATGAGGCCCCGTCGAGCATCCATAGTGGCACTGTGTGATATAGACATCAGCAATTGTATCAACCGGTATGTGGAACCGTGAAAGTCCGAATGCATGCGAACTAGCGATGTAATTGTTTAAATGTGTGCAGCATGAGAAAACCCTACTTGCCAGTGCGCGAATTTAGTCAGACTATATTTGTAAGCTTAATTGCCGATATGGTGTGATGAATACGATAATAGTATGTGTGTGTGTGTGTGTGTGTGTGTGTGGAGGATTCAGGAAGTCTTAGATGGAAAATCCCGCCGCCGAGTTGGATATGACTTAAACAGGTTTTGATAATTCGAAATTCCAAATTATGCCTACACGTGGCAGTCACTGGTGCTGAGTGCTGTAAGAATGATGTATGTGTTGAAACAGGGCTCTAGATGCTTACCCGACTGGGAGGTGAGCATGCCCTGCCTCGAGCTACCTACAGCTGCCATGTAAGGTCTCTCTCTGTCTCTCTCTCTGTCTCTCCCTCTCTCTCTATTTCTATATACCGAAATAATGTGATTCTGAGAGTTTCGTCATATTGAAGCTCGCCATTGAGTCGGCGAGTCAAAGCAAGCACTTTGTGCACACTCCATGGCACTTAACGCTACAGAGAGCTGTATAAATGCACATGCTCGGGCGTCGCTCTGCCCCCTCACCAGGTTGCATGCGAACCTGCCAACAGGAGGCGGGCAGGATGACATGGTAATATTACATGGTATTATCATGCTTGCTCATGCCCCCCCCTGCGCCGGCTGGCTGATGATGGTGGTTGAGTTGCGTTGCGCCTTCCTCTGCTCCTGACACGCAGTGCGGGCATGCATGCGCAGATCCAGATGCAGTAAAGGTACATCAATAAAGTCTTTGCAGATGGTTTCATCCCGCCTGACTCATGAGCCGCGCCGCTGCCCTGCGCACGTTGATCACACCGCACGAAAGCCAAGGAGGGCGGTAGACCGCGCAGCCCGAGTGCTTATCCGCATTGACCCATGTCACACCCCGCTACGACTTATTACGCGCAGTCGCTCTCAACCCAGCGCCGAGCTGGACCACCGTCGCGGTGCAGTACGATGCTGCCCCCGTAGCATGGCACCCGCTAGACCCTGACGCCTTGCTTGCGAAGCTGCTCCTTGATCGCAGTGAAGTACTCCTTGTTACCCTGCATCACGCGAGTGGGGCACACCTCAGCGCGCGCACACAACAGCGTTCATCAGCTGGCAAAACAAAGCCTCGCGCCACAAGCAGTTACGTGCGGCCCCGCAGAGCGTCCGCATGGCTGATCAGCTGCGCTGCCCCCACGCAGCTGGTCGACTGCGCAGCTTCGCACCTTCAGGTGTATCAAGTACTCGAAGATGTTGAAAGGGGACACGTTTGAGCGGTCCTTGGGGCAGGCGTACGTGCGCGGCCCTGGCTGGTAGTACTTCCCCACCAGCTGCTGCCACTCTACCGCCCCTTCCTTCTGGCTCAACTTGCCCGCCCGCGTGCCGGACCCAATCCTGGGCGTCCCGCGGTATTTCAGCCAGCGGTTCGGAGGTCTTAGGTTGGGTTTGTGAGGAGTTTGAGGTGGGGGCGCTGCGCAGGTTGGCTCCGACATCCCTCGCAACCTATGGCATCTAGAATGCGCACGGTAGGTCGGCAGTTCAGGGGCTCACTTATGGGCGCATGTGGCGAGGTGCCCCTCCCGGAGCAGCGCGCCGCGTTGCAGCTGTGTCACCATGTGGGAGAAGACGCAGGTGTCGTCCAGGCACACCTCATGCGGCGGGGGGTGGCGGTAGTATACCAGCATGTCATCCACCAGCTTGCGCGACGCGCTGTTGGCTTGGTATACCACCACGCCTGTCTCGGCATGCACATCGCCCTTTTTGTACATCTGCCAGGCAGACGGGACGGCACCGCATGACAACATCAGCGCGTCAGGGCTAAGCCCTGCGGCCGGCGGCATGGCGGCATGGCAGGCGGGCTCATCACCTTGCTCTTCGTCTTGTCCAGAGTCCTCCAAATGTAGGAGACATCGTAGTTCTGGACGAAGTCGAAGAAAGGGACGTCGAACTCTTTGAGGAATCGGACATTTGTGTCCATCCAGATCAGGTATTTGCTGGCCACAACAGTAATTTAACCTATTTTGCGCCGTGGAATTCATTTTGCACCGTAGGGTTTGTCTATACCCTATTTCCCGGGTTTACTATCAGTACTTAAGACTCACTGGTGATGTAGCTTGGGTTTGTAGACCTTGGGTGCAGTGCAGCATTCAACAGCATGAAGGCCAGCCGCGACGCATATCCAATGTTGGTTTTGGAGCATTTTGTCCAAAATGGGACAAGATGAGGCAATGAAATCAATATTTATTATGATTATTACATCCAGCGGCTAGCTAGCCACAAGACGTTGCTGATAGTTTATTCGTTGAGCATCCCCAACTCAAGCAAGTCCTTCTTCGTGGCTGCATTAAACTTGACGACTCCGCCGGGTTTGCGTTGCGCTGGGGTGGTTGACATGACGTGGACGCAGTTGTTTCGTGGCTGGCTGATTTGCCACCCAGTTTGCGCATATGTCTTCACGACTTGGACGCTTTTACCGTACCACTTCTTTCTGACCATGGTGCCGTCCTCGTTGAACACCTCTCGACTTCCCGACGCGTCGTGGATGGCCTTCGCGTACGATAGGGGGACGGCTTCAACAAGCTTCCAAGGAAGCGTCAGGCACTTCTCTTAGCTTGTGTCAACTGGCTTCTTCCCTCCTTTTGTCTGCGCGTACAACCATAGGGGCATGAGGGGTTTGCCCTTTGCATCGGCATGGAAGGGCTCGTATACGGCCACGGTCAACGTGTCTTCGGTAGTCTCGCGCGACTTCACAAGCCCGATGACGAATCTCGACTCCCAATCACCAAGAGTTTCAGGACACTTGTCTTCCTCATGCACCTAACGATGACCAAGACCGCGAGCTATGTTAGTCCCGAGCGACACGCCACGCCATTTTTGTCCCAGCTGGGACAAAATAACAAGCAAGGTAGAAGAACCAAATTGTTTTGTCCCGTAAAGGACAAAAATGACAAACAATGGGACTCACATCGGAGACGTCGATGACAACGAGGTTCGAGCCCTTTGCATCGCTGGGCGATGTGTTGTCATGAAGCCTCTCCTTGGCGCCGGCGTGAACTCCCCGGAAGGCGCTGTCATCTTGAAGCACTTGAGCACGAACCTCGGCTTCAACGCGAGCGGCTTCGGCATTGTTGAGGTCTGCGTTGGTAGCCATCGTGTGACGTGCCTCAGCAGGCGCGGTCTGCCCGTGCTCGCGCAAGAAGTCGTCAACTTCCTCTTTCCGTTGCGGCCAGAACCCGGAGAAAGCTGCCGAAGGAGAAGTTTGCATCTCATCCAAGTCGTCGAGCAGATTCTTCCAGCTCTCGCGCTCGACTGGGGAGAAGTGCCACTGGACCGCCAGGTCCGTGATGTACGACCTGACCTTCTTGAAATCATGCAAGTACCTCTGGACCTTCACCGCGTCGGGCTTCTTTTTGTCGCAGAGAGCGTACAAAAGGGGCCTGCCCGCACGAATCTCGGGCGTCCCAGTTGGCGCGCTCTTCAAGATCTGCACGGGCTCAGAAAGCGGTGTGTTGGACCACAAGGCGGTGCGCAACGAGCCGCCAGACGCGGCGGCGTCGTCACGGGTGAACTCGAATTTGTGCGGCTTACTGATGTCCTGAATGTGGTCTTGGAAATGGGGCCTTAACCACTCAGAGAAGTCGAGGGAGAATGAGAGCTCAGCAATCTCCGGAGTGGGCGAGAATGCCTTCGCCACCAAGTCAAGAAAGGCCTCGATTGTGTAGGCGGAGCTGCGAGATAGCGCAAGACTGATGCGGCTGAAGATCTGGTCAACCCGTTCGTGAGTGTGCCCGACAGGCAAGAAGACCAAATGAATGACGTCGCAGATGCCGATAGACACAAGCCAATTGCAGAGGGCCGCCACGTTCCTATTCTTGTTCTCCCTGACGGTGTTGTCCATCTGGATTCTGATGTACGGAATCTTTCTACCACGGTGTTGAATTTCCTGCATCGCAGACAAGCTTTCATCAGTCCATGGCTACCGGACAACCACGGCGAACCTATCGGGAGGCTAACGAGCTCACCTTCATGATCGTGATCCATATCAGAGTGCACGTCGTGGACGAATCGTGGGGGATGGTGTTGGTGTAGTAGTAGATGTCGTCCGGGCGGTATCCGTCGTACTTCACATAGGTGAGGTGGTACTTGAGGAGCATGTCGGGCTTCACAGTCTTGGGGATGCGAACCCAGTGAGGCAGCAGGGTCTTCGCGGAGTCCATGCTATCAATTTCGAAGAAGAAGAAGTTTCCATGGCCAAGGCGCGACTGGAAGACGGCGTTGTTCAGATCCCTTCGTTCCTGGCGCACTCTCTCGAGGTGTACCTTCTGCTCAGCTCTGACCTGACGCCTCACCAGCTGCTGATGTTGACGGTGCACTTGACGTTCCTCTGGCGTCATGTCCTTTGTGCAAATCTCGCGAGCTTGGTCTCTGAGTGCTTTGCCCGCCGCGCATATGGGACAGTGGCTGAATCGCTTCACCTTCGGCGTGGTGACATCCGGGAAGTCTTCCTTCCAAGTCCGGCGGAAAGTGTCGAACGATGCGAGCTTCACTTCGCTCTCGGTAGCCAAATCTACAAAGGGGCAGGGGCGTGATATGTCGGTATACAAATAAGGTCTCATACTGCGAGACAGAAAAGTTCGGTCTAAAGTGGGTCGAAATAATTATATCGGTAGTGGGTGAATAATGCTGTAATCAGCATGGCGAAACAATCTGTCATCAGTGTGACGACGGAAACGGTATGTCAGTAGTGGGACAAAACCGTCTCTCAGCAGTGGGACAAGACGTTCTCTCTGCAGGGGGACGATATCGGCTAATTATGTGGGAGAAATACTTTTGTGGTCGGTGGGACGAAACGGTATGCCATAAGCGGTGCGAAACGTTCTATCATCAGTGGGACGAAATCGGTCCGGCGTCGGTGGGACTAAACGTTCTGGCGATAGCGGGACGAAACAGTTTGTCATCAGCGGGACGAAACGGTATGTCATCAGCGGGACGAAACGGTTTGTCATCAGTGGGACGAAACGGTCTGTCATCAGTGGGACAAAACGGTCTGTCATCAGCGGGACAAAACGGTTTGTCATCAGCGGGACAAAACGGTTTGTCATCAGCGGGACGAAACGGTTTGTCATCAGCGGGACGAAACGGTTTGTCATCAGTGGGACGAAACGGTTTGTCATCAGTGGGACGAAACGGTTTGTCATAAGCGGGACAAAAACGGTATGTAATTAGCGGGACGAAACGGTTTGTCATCAGCGGGACAAAACGGTTTGTCATCAGCGGGACGAAACGGTTTGTCATCAGCGGGACGAAACGGTCTGTCATCAGCGGGACGAAACGGTATGTCATCAGTGGGACAAAATGGGCCTCACCACGGAGAATGGCGTTGTCGTCCTCAGCCCACGACTTGTAGTAGTAGTAGACGCAAATCTTGGTCATCCAGGGAGGTAGGTGCTTCTTGAAGGTCTCGCTGTTTCCGTCATGAAAAGGCATGATCTCGACGTGACCGAGGTCATCCGAGAAGAAGTGCTCGAGAAACATGCGCACATGCTCCCTCGGTCCGGTCTGTCTGCTCTCGTATTGCTTGCGCTGCCTGATGTACGTGGGTTCGTTATCCACCACCGACCGCTGGATCACGAGACGTCTGTGTTTCGAGACTTGATGCAAGACCTCCCACGCACGCCCACACGTGTAGATGGGGCCGCGATGATCGAAAGATCGCAAGTAGCCACCGTGATCGAACATGTAATCGAACTTGTCGGATGCCGACTCGTAGCCACCCCTGAGAACCTGAGCGAGCCGGTCAAAGGAGCGGTTCTGATTGCCAGAGTATACGGTCAACGCACGGTCCAACACGGCATCAACGAGGGCCTCTCCGCACTGTGTGTATAGCTTGTGCACGCACTTGCGCGAACAGCATGGCGACTGCTCGCTAGCCTCCTTGGCGAGCATGAGGCGGATACAATCGCGAGAGGTGCGCTTGCTGATCAGAGACGAGACCTTGCCATTACCGCTTTCGGCGACCTCATCGCAGCCCTTGCCCCACGTGTACTTCCTTTTCTCAGGCTCCTTACGATCACTCGCACGCGCGTCGCAATCACACGAGTATCCACTGCGGCACGAACACAGCGGTAATGTAACTGTAGTGTCCGACGCGCCGGATCCTGGAGAAGAGGCCATGCTTTCGACCGCCGCCATGCAGCGCGGGGCGAGTGGGTGGGGGGGGGGTTGAAGGACTGTGATCTGTGGTGAAGAAGAGTGACGGCCGATGACCGTTCTCGGACGGGCCGTTGACCGGGGGGCATAATATCCAGCTACGGGTCAAAATAATTGAGGACTCAAATACCGTGCTATTTCGTGTTTCTTTCGTATGTCGGGAATAGTTCTATACTAGTAAGTACACCCGAATCCAATCCAAGGAATATATCATCCCATGAAGGAATATTATTGCCACGCCACTGTACTCTCGTACCGTTATGACTCTCGAGTAGGGAATATTTTATCTTCCAGTAATAGTAATATATAGTCGCAGTAGTTAGCCTTGTATATTCGTCGCGGTGCAAAATACATGAACCTGATGACGACGACGAGGTACACTATAGTGTGCGCACGCGCGCCGTTGGTCCAGCAGGGGTCAGAGCGGCGGCAGACAGAAACCACGTCATTTCCACCTCTCCCTCACCGCTTCCCACCAAGAAACCCGCTCATCTACCGCGTCAACCTACCTACGGCCAGAATGGCGCCGAAGAAGAACGAGCCTGCCAAGGACAAGGAAGACAAGGACGACGCCACCCCAGGTGAGTTGCGCGCGCGTACAGTAGCTGCCTGCCTGCTCGACGCGTGATACGGCCAGATCTAGCGAGTTCGGTTAGGGTTCCCTGTAGAAGCGGTGTAATCTAGGACCACTCGAGGCGTAGGCAGACGAGTGGCAGCGTACAGTAGCCGCCTGCCTGCTCGACGCGTGATGCGGCCAGATCTAGCGAGTTCGGTTAGGGTTCCCTGTAGAAGCGGTGTAATCTAGGACCGCTCGAGGTGTAGGCAGACGAGTGGGAATAGAAACTCAAACGAGACGAGCGGCATCAGGGTCCTGCATGGTAGTATTACGTCCCGTCGAGGCAGCTGTTGCAAGCAGTAAGGATGCTAATTGGTGGTGGGAGGGGGTGGGGGTGAAGAGCGGCCAGGGGGAACCTCTGCCTGTACTCCGCCGTAAGGAGTGGTTTAATATTAGTGTGAAGCGCAGTACTTACAGACATTACATTATTAAACCGCAGTACATAATGTATTGAATATAGTTTTGTCATCAGTGGGACGAAACGGTTTGTCATCAGTGGGACGAAACGGTTTGTCATCAGTGGGACGAAACGGTCTGTCATCAGTGGGACGAAACGGTCTGTCATCAGTGGGACGAAACGGTCTGTCATCAGTGGGACGAAACGGTTTGTCATCAGTGGGACAAAACGGTTTGTCATCAGTGGGACGAAACGGTTTGTCATCAGTGGGACGAAACGGTTTGTCATCAGTGGGACGAAACGGTTTGTCATCAGTGGGACGAAACGTTATGTCATCAGCGGGACGAAACGGTCTGTCATCAGTGGGACGAAACGGTTTGTCATCAGCGGGACGAAACGGTTTGTCATCAGCGGGACGAAACGGTTTGTCATCAGTGGGACGAAACGGTTTGTCATCAGTGGGACGAAACGGTTTGTCATCAGTGGGACGAAACGGTTTGTCATCAGTGGGACGAAACGGTTTGTCATCAGTGGGACGAAACGGTTTGTCATCAGTGGGACGAAACGGTTTGTCATCAGTGGGACGAAACGGTTTGTCATCAGTGGAACGAAACGGTCTGTCATCAGTGGGACGAAACGGTCTGTCATCAGTGGGACGAAACGGTTTGTCATCAGTGGGACGAAACGGTTTGTCATCAGTGGGACGAAACGGTCTGACAGGATATGATATTTTTAGGTCGAAGGTCCAAGCGGACATCAAAACCTACCGAGAAAGCAAAAGAATTCGATGCGCTCGGAGCGCTAGTCGGGAGAAAACACAAGGCGTCATCTTCTGTGCCCGAGCAGCCGGCGGCGAAGAAGAGCCGTGCAGCCTCAGCTTCTGCGGCTAGAGCCGGCGCTGAGGCATCAGGTAACCCCTGGAAACCGAGCCTTTTAGGAGGTAGGGTGCCGGCTTACGGCACGCACTCGCAAGGAGAAAGATCGGCCGCCTTGCGTTTGAGGGCCCGAATCAAGAGCGGGCAGGTCCTCTCAGATGCTCAAATGCAGACAGCGCGAAGGCTAATCGATTACGAAAAGCTCATGCAAGCTTACTATCAATCAGGTCCTCGCCTCTCCAATCATATGATTTTTGTGAGTGCACTGTGTCATATTGACATTGTTTGAAATCATGTGTGTTGACAGGTTCTAAAGGACGCGCACAAGAGCCAGTAGCGACTCAAGCTTCAAAGGAATCCAAGGGAAAAGAAAAAGTTTCAGAAACGATTGTGACTCCAGGTAATTGTGACTGAAAGTATCAATCCCTGCCTTTGTGAGTGCACTGTGTCATATTGACATTGTTTAAAATCATGTGTGTTGATAGGTTCGAAAGGACGCGCACATGAGCCAGTAGCGACTCAAGCTTCAACGGAATCCAAGGGAAAAGAAAAGGTTTCAGAGACGATTGTGACTCCAGGTAATTGTGACTGAAAGTATCAATCCCTGCCTTCTCACTCCCTTCGATTACTTTCTCGTCAATGAGTTATCTGACGTTCCAACAGGTCGTAAATTGGCGCGGGCAACCGCGTCGGAAGCAGCTGGTAGATCGGGATCCCCAGGTAAGAAAAATCACGCTTGGCTTTGATGGTGTATGGCGATACCGTTCAGGGGTTAATCGTGACGCCCACTGCAGGTGTGTTGAGTACTCTCTACTCATTCTTTACAGGTTCCCCCAATCAAGGCTCTTCTTTGTCTAAAGGCCCGCCTCAAGTACCGGAAACAGAGCCTGAGCCTGAAATAGAGCACACTGAGCCGGAGCCGGAGCCCGAGCCGGAGCTTGAAACAGAGCCCAATGAGCCCGAGTCAGAGCCTCGGCATGAGCCTGAAACTGAGCCCGCTCTGACGGAGCCCGAGCCGGAGCCCGAGCCGGAGCCCGAGCCCACTCGGCTTGACCCGGAGCCAGAGGCCGAGCTCGAGACTCCAGCGCCGACTACCGGGCAAGCGTCTGGTTCTGGAGCCTCTGGTTCTCGAGCCTCTGTTGCCGACGCACCGAGAAGGGTTCCTGAATTCCTCAGTATGTGCACGGATGAAGAGGTCTTCGGCACAGAGGAAGAACAGAGGCAACGGGCGGCGGAGAAGCGAAAGCAAGCTCTCGACATCACCGGCACTCCCGGACCCGAGAGGAAGACAAAGCTGATGACGGTCGCCTCTTACGACGACTTCTTTGACGAGAGGGACGGGTCCCAAGAACATGACTCCTACAGCGACTTTACCTCAAGGAGCTGGACTATCCACTGGTTCAAGAACGCAAGTGCTAAGGTCGAGATCTATTTGTACATCGAATTGCACAAGGCGAGCCTGCTGACTGGCAAGGACTTTTTCGATGATCCGAAGGGGCCACTTCTCGCGTGTATCGGAAAGATCAAGGACGTCAAGCTGGACTCGGCCGGAAACTACGGGGTGAGTAAAGCTTATATGATGTCTGAATTCGTGTCAATGTCGTGTTTCAATAAGTATTAATATTCTTGTGCTTGTTACCGCAGATATCTCTTGAACCTTATCGCTTGACAGTGCACAAGGAGTACAGGATCGATGCACTGTGAGATTCAGATGTGACATACAGGTGACGAAGCACTACTACTAGCGACTATTATTTATCCGTGAAGGCTGCTGCTGGTGGCGGCACGTCCATCCAGTTACGTGCGAGTACATCCGGCGTTATTGCCGGCGGGCGATAAATCCTTTTTGTCATCATTCTGGTAGTCGTACCAGCCCGGTGAAGCGTACATGGCACTGACGTACAAGGTACAAGGTTGTCCGTGTAGTACCGGGTAGTACGCGATATATTTATTACGCCGGTACCGGGGATGTAGTACCCGGTACCCGGTACCCGGGCCCGAACCCTAGTCGTCCTGTGGATAGCTACGACTATTAGTACATGGGAGCGCAAATCGCAGCCGTACGTATTTGGTAACAGTGGGGAATTTTGTGTACATTATAGCTAGTACTGCTGAACGGGCCTGCCAGCCGTCCGATCAAAGGTCATCAGACGGGCGGTTTGGCTGCCATGTTTTGCCAAAGAGTGCTCACGTTACATAAATATTCGCGAGGGGGAGGGCGGGGGGCAGGCAGCGGTTTGCCGAAGAATGTTTGAATTACAATATTCGCGACAGCTGCCATCGGGGGGATG